>SNQJ01S0163079.1:0-21376 GCA_010110895.2 Picea sitchensis | reverse complement strand
ATGTAGAATAATTTATTCTCACCACACTTATGTCCCTTACTATACTTGTTGTCACAATTAAATCATAAACCTTTTTATTTCCTTTCATCCAATTGTTGAGGTGTCAACCTTGTAGGTTGAGGTGTTTTAGAAGAAGTAACATTATTCTCTTGATAGATGTTAGGAGTGGTCCTTCTAGTAGCCATAGCCATATTTTTACTTTCAACATTTCTTGCCACCCTGAATGCATTCTCCAATGACTTGGGTTCCCAAAGTCGAACCTCATGTTGAATGTTAGCCTTTAAATTTCCTATGAATACATCAATCGGGTGCTCATCTGGAATATATGTTACCTTTATATTCAATCTTTGGAAGTTATCAATTTGATCTGCAACTGAACCCTTTTTCTTGAGATTTATCAATTGGATAAAGAAGGTATTTCTCCTTGTATCCTCATAGTGTGATATCATTTCTTTCATGAAAATTGTCCAAGTGATGAGTGATTTGCGAGAACAAAGCCATCGATAGCACAAAAATTGATTGGGTTCTAAATATAAAGAAGCAATTTGTACCTTTTGTGTATGTGGAAAATCATGTAGATCAAATAATTTCTCCATCTGAAGTATCCATGTGATTGGATCCTTGCCATCAAACTTCCTCATATCGATCTTAGGAATGTGATTGGTCTTCAACCTAAAGTTGGAGTTTCTCCATTCTTGATTCATCTTCCTTGTGTCCTCATTATGAATTTCATGGGATATATTTTCAGGTTCAGGTGTCCTCTCTATTAGGAAATTTTTCAATCCTTCCATGATCTCCCTTTTTAAACCATCCATCTTAGTGTTTATTTCCTCCAACTTAGCTTCAGTTGAATCCATCATCCCTTGTAGTTCATATTTTTTTATTGTGTTCTTTTGTAAATCATTTATGTCCTTGTGCATTTCTTCACCTTCATCAAGATTCAAAGTAGGACTTTCGGGAGGCTTAATTGGTGTAGAAGTTCCCTTTTTTGGTGGCATGTTGGCCAAGTATCATTTTTAAACCTTGATTTCGAGGTGGTTCTGCTAGATGATATTTATTTTGTTGTATCTCCAAAATTTCGGCCCGTCTAGGTCTGAAAAATTATTTTTGTAACTCTCTAATATTTCTTCTCTACAATACCACAGGTATGATCAAAATTAGATGTGTCAAGTGGAAGTTATGGTAACTTCCCCACAACTTGCTAATTTTTTTCCATTCCAGGAGAGCTTACTTGTAAAGCGTTCCAAGTTCACAATATATGATATTTGATTCTAAAATGTGTATCAGAAATACTACAGACCATCCATCGTCCAATGCAAGTGGTCTCACTTAATTTGGATACTCATTGAAGAAGATATCAATGTTTTACCTGGAAGGCCTTGATCCATCTACTAAATATCCTCCAAGGGGTTCCTTCTAAAACACCGTAGAAAACAATTTATAGAGAAAAATCCAAGGTGTCTCAAATGTAGTAGCGAAACCCCAAGACCTTTAGTTCTGATACCAAATGTTAAGAACCAAATATCAAAATAGCATAAAAAGAACCTTAGAATAAGTACTCAACGCCTTGAAAAAGATAGAATTCAAGATAATAAGCCTCTTCAAGGGGGCAACCTCCTTAAACACCACATAAATTTCTAAATACAAGATGATTCCAAATGAAAAGGTCTCCTTGGTATATATTGGAGACTAGTTGGTACAATTACAACTAATGGACCCAAGTTGACATAAATAAAATAACATTACTAATGTAATATGCCCCAATTAAGGGGTAATGTGACACTATTTAGGGCTTAACAACCACTTCTTGTAGGATCATTTCCATATTAGGAAGTGGAAAATTATATTTAACACTAGCTTTATTCAAATCATGAAAGTCAACACATAACCTAATCTGACCAGTTTTCTTTCGTACAGGAACCAGATTTGAGACCCATTCGGAATACTTTACTAGAAATATTATTTTAGATTTTAGTAACTTTTCAACTTCCTTTCTGTTATAGCCCTAAATTACTCTACACATGCATACCTGGCCTTTGGCCCTCTTACTTGCATTGTTTTCCAAGCCATCACTGATTTGCTCTTCTAAAAAACCCATTTTTTTAGGATGTATGCGCCATGTACCAATACTGCCCGCGTACATACACTTTTTGCACCACTACAACCCGTGTACATATGTATGTTGCACCACTACATCATGAGTATACTTGCAAAAGTTTCAAGGATTTCTTTGAGATTACGCGCTATTGGGTAGTTTCCCAACTAATCCATCGCCTATAGCCTGTCACCCAACCGAATAACCATCCTTTTCCTATATAAAAGGAGGTGTTGGGGTTTCATTTTACATCTAGACATAAGAACAGTGAAAATATTCTTGTTTCACATCCCCTCCTTGCCCCAAGTAATTGCAACCCTTTTGTGAGAACTGCCTCAAAATTCCCCAATTTGTCTTCCTTCCTCCATTAGAAACCCATTTTACTTCCCAAGAAGAAGTTTGAGAAGAGAATCCATATGGAGGTGCACTTGGAGCTTGGTGAAGAGGATCATGGACCAGGTTCAGGGAGTAGTATCTGGCTTTGGTTGTAAGTGATCATTGTATTATCAATAAAAGAAGTACTTTTCCTGTCCCAAATCATGGTGTGTTGAATGTTTCTAATGATTTATGTTTTAATATTCTAACGTCTAACCCTAATTTATGTATGAATTGCATGCTTGTAGATTTTTTTTTGTATGTCTTTGAATGCAAGCCAGCCTTGGGAGGAGGCATGTAGTCAACGAAGCTTTCAAGCGTGAGAGGATCATCACCGAATGTGGAGTAGAGGTACCGTTACCCGATCCTTCTCATTTTTCTTTTCTTGTATAAGTCTGGGGTATGTTTGGGGTAGTTAGAGAAGTAGGATAATTTTAAATGGTTATTTATTTTCCTACATTGTAAACCTTGGTGTAGCCATAGGGGGGTTTTTCCCACTATATAGACAGCCTGCGTACATATGCAGGTTGCTTAAGCATTAGTAGCATACATGTTTCAAGAAACTATTTTTAAGAAGAGGCAGACAACCTCTTCCCTGATTGAGGTTTTACTTCTTAGGGCTTCTTGACAGAGTTCAGTGTCTCTGTTTTTACAATCATAGCTAGGGTTAGATGTCAGTTTGCTTGTCTTTTTGAAAGATTTCTTCTGTTTACTTCTGAAAGGGTTTTAGGCGAGTCTTTAAGTTTTTGATCATCCTGTTTGGTGTCTTTAGTGACTCCCTGCGATCCATTGTGGGATAAAGGTCAATTTTCGGTCTTGTGTTGTATTTTATTTTCCCCCTTTCATTTGCTTTAAAGAAAAGAGAAAAAAAAAATATTTCAAGTTTTTTCCATTTTGAAGCATTTTCAAAAATAAAAGGAAAAAGAGTTTTCTTTCTTAGTTTGGTAAAGTAGTTGGAGTTAGTTATTTTACTTGAAAGGAAAACGAGTTCATTTTTAAGTTCTTTACTGATTTGTTAGAACTCAAGTAGCTCATAGATGAGTGAAATCTCGTTTTAGGTCTTCTTTTTAAATATCTTGAAAAAAAAAATTAGTTATGAAAAAGTTGGTTACAAACAGCTAGTTGTGAATCTTTATTTTTCACTAGAAGTAATGTTTCTTTCAATTTTTTTTATTCCTCCTCTTTTCATCTCTCATACACATCACTAGTTTCACTGCCATTTCCTTTGAGTTAAAACAATCCATTTAAAATAAATGCTAATGTAAAATTAATTAGACTTTTATGTTTGTAGGGTCAATCAACTAATTTAGGGTAGAGCCTTGAATTAGGTTGGAGAAGAAACTCTTCAAGGATTATATACAAACATTGGAGTTAGAGCTAGGGAGTGTAAAAGTCCAGTGACGTAAAAGTTATTTGGGACCCCCCTCTAACACAGGGGCTAAACATGAGGTCGTGTGAGGATAGGCAACAGATATAACCCCTCCAAAGCCAAACTAAACGTAGTGGGGAACGCATATTGAGGATATGTCGTGGGATAATATCATTCACATTTCCTTACAAAGCTTTGTGGACCTTGAATCCATTCGAGATCCTTAGTTTTCTTCCATATGACTTTCTTTCGATACCCTCAGTAGGTTTCAGACTTGTTATCCTGCTCATTGTGTTCCACCCGACTGTCAATTGTACCCACCTGGTGACTGTTTACAATTTAGCAACTTAGTTTCCTTTATTCTAGGGAATTGCACAGGTGACTGCGGGGGTATACCGCAATACCTAAGGCAAACGTTGGGTAAAAATTTGCAAAGTATACCCGGAGGGTGCTTCCATGTTCGAATTGCACTTGCATTGGTGAGTTGCTCTAGTGTTGGCTAGCATAACTGTTCTTCCAACTAGATAGTGGTTAGATTGATTTATCTTATAGGAATTTTTCTAGTGTGTGCTTTGTGCTCCCTAGTTTTCCATAGTGAGTTAGTAATTCAATTATTTGGGTCTCTGACCTAAAGTGGTATATTGCCTACTCTGTCAGTCGTGAGGACTTTTCGGTCTTTCTCTTAGAAATGTGAAGCCACCTCTTTATAGCCATTGTTTTTAGAACACTAGTTCGCCAAAGTCAGTGGTTGAGACTTTTACGAACTTGAATGATCCCGCAAGGGGAGAAACTATGCATAATATATTCATGGATAAATTTCCTGATGATACCAACCAAGGAACCCCTTTGCAAGGGGATTCTTGTGCTTTTCCTTTCTTCGAAAACATTGGTGCCCCTTTTATGGCCACTTTGTACATTATTGTGTTGAATGTGGGACTATCGGTTTGGTTGGGTACCATTCCAAATGTCTTGAATTCTCTTGGTGCTTCTCATTTAAGCACCTTATGTCATGGGAACAACATTGATGTTCCTTCATCAGCAAAGTCTTCTCCTCCTCCTTCTTCCTTCCCTGGTGAAAGTATAGTTACTATTAACCGGAAGTCTAAATGAAATAGAAAGAGGAAGAATAGGAAGAAGAAATCACCAACCTCTGCTAGCCATGTTGGAGATAGATCCTCAACCTCTACAAGTCATGTTGAAGACCAGCACCCAGCCTCTGCAAGTCATGTTGGGGGAAAGCACCCAGCCTCTACAAGTCATGTTGGGGGAAAAAGTCCAGTCACTGCTAGTCATATTGGTAATAGGTTTGTAGGCTATGTGAGTCATGTTATTGACCCATAACCAACCTCTGCAAGTCATGTTGGAGATGTGCAACCAACCACTACTATTCATGTTGGGGGCATTGATTTTGTTGAGAAACCTAGATGGATAGGATGTATGCCTAAACTCCCTTGTAAGCTTTGCAAGGGAGATCACCTTACTCATCTATGCCCTGGCCTTCCAGAGGTATGAATATTGTGGTCCCTTTCTGCAAGCTCTTCTGATTCTGAGTCTTCTAAGGTTTCCTCACATCCTATTCAGCCAATGGTTGAGAAAGTGGTCAAGTTTATGCTATATTCGATTGATCCCACTCCTCTTTTGGGAGATGATGTGCATGTAGACCATGTTGTCTCACAGCCTATTCAACCAGTGGTTGAGAAAGTGGTCACGCCAATGTAGTCTTCGATTGATCCCACTCTTCCCTTGGAGAGTGTTTAGTCTACCAAATCGGTCATGTCGATGCAATCTTCAGCTAATCCCACTCTTCTCTTGGGGAGTGATGTGTCTACCAACTATGTTTTTAGCATTTCCAGTTCAGTACTTTCAGAACAAAGGGGCATTCCACTCACTTCAAGCACACCCCCTCCAAGCCCTAGGATGGTTTCCTTTTATTGGAATGATCTTGTTGAGCCTCATCTTCCTTCTTCTGCACCTTTTCAAATAAGGGTTGAAGTTAATTCAACAAACATTCATCCAGAATACATCGATAAATGTTTGTTGAATTNGTTGAGCCTCATCTTCCTTCTTCTGCACCTTTTCAAATAAGGGTTGAAGTTAATTCAACAAACATTTATCGATGTATTCTGGATGAAGGAGCCTCTGCAAGTATTTTATCCTCCTTGGTTTGGAAAGTCTTGGGATCTCTCAAGCTTGTTTCTGCTTCGCATGAGTTGTTAGATTTTGACAGACATCCTAGTGAATATTTGGGGGTTCTTCCTCAGTTGCCTATCTCATTAGGTGGGAATATTATACTTGTTGATTTTATAGTGGTGCAAGGCTCGTTATATTTTAATATACTTCTTGGGCGTGATTATGTATATGCCATGAACGTTGTGGTGTCTACGCTCTTCTGGGTGATGCATTTCCCTCATAACGGAAGCATTGTCACTATTGACCAACTGGCATATGATAATCACCATCCTAATTTGGTGTTAGTTCAGACTGCCCCTTTATATGTTCCTAGTGTTCGTGTAGACTCTACCCCACCACGGGTTAATTATGTGGCGTTTAATCCTTGATGTTCAATTGCTCCTGAGCAAGAACTTGTTCACTCATGTTTTCCTTCTCGAGACATGGTCTCGACAATTGATCTGTTGGTTTATCCAATGGGGGTATGGGATCCCTTGCTTCCCCCTCTTGGTACAAGTGATCTCATCTGGATTACTTGAGAAAAGTAGCCCCCTGGAGTCTTTTTTAAGCCCTTTTCAAACTCTTTAAACATGAAAAGATTGTCAAGCGATCTTGTTTCCCTTCACGCTCTCCAAAATAAAACCTAAAGCCACATCTCGCTGGTGGTAGTTTACCTCTTTTTCAGTTTGGATGGTCAATTGTATGAATAAAGGTATACTCTAGGAACTTCGGTTCGCTAGAAGAGTATTCTCAAGTATAATTTTAACCCTTTTTCGGGCTTGAGGGACTAAATTTACGAAAAAGGAACCCCCATGGGGTCCATAGTTAAGCTCTTTTCAGACTCCCTAAAATTAAAAATATCACCGAGTGACCTTGTTCCTTCACACTCGTCAAATTGGTCCAAAAGAATATATACTGGCATGAGTTTACCCATTTTTATGGCCTGTAGATTATGGAGTAAAAAGGTACACCTCGGGAGATTCGTCTCACCGGGAGAGTTCTCCTCGGTAACTTTTATACTTTTTCGAGATAAGGAGACTAAAATAAGAAAAAGGTTGTGAGTCCATAGTTAATCTCTTTTCAGACTCCTTAAAATTGAGAATATTGTCGAGTGATCTTGTCTTTGTCACACTCGTTAAAATGGTTTTGAATAGACATATTTTTGGTGCTAGTTTACCCCTTTTTCAAACCAACTAGACTATTTATGAAAAAGGTACCCCAGTGGAGTCTTCTTTTACGTTTTTTCAGACTCTCTAAATGTGAAAAATCTATTGAGCTTACCTTCTATGGGCTCATTAAAATTACATTGAAGGGGGTTTTCATTATGTCTTGCTAATCTCATTTGCATCTCTGTGTCTTTGGCCTAATGTTAGCTCCATGTTGCTCTCAATTGAACCTTTAAAGCATGCCTTATACACAAGCCTTGTAGCACTTTTCCTTTGTGACCTGACACCTTGACCCATGGAGGAATTTTCCCTGAGTGTCATTTTCCTGCACATGTCTCATTTCTCTAAACATTAGTCTATTCCTTGCACTTGGAACTAGTATTCTTTCAACACTCGTTCCTCCTTTGTAACATAGAATTATTTTATTCCTTTTCAAGATCTTTAAAAAATTTGAAAAAGAAAAAAAAATAGAAAAAACCCAAAAAGAGGGGACGGGAAATATATATATTTTTTTGGAATCACAATGAGTCGCCCTTGGAAAAATCACATCCTTTCGTTTGTTCGTCAAGCATTGGGATATAATATGACCTTAGGAAGTTGTTCTCGCTACATAGAGTTGTTTCCTTCTTCATTTGGTTACTCTTCCAAACATATGGAGAGTTTGTGTTGCCTCTTGCATCGTGAACTTATATCAATGTCATGTTGCCTGAGTCTGATCATCTTTCATGATTTTTTCCAAGGGAATTTTCACCCAACCTGAGTCATCCTTTCTACAATTTTTCTCTTGCCTTCATTCCCGGCCATCCCAAAAGTCCAATCACGTCCTTGTTCGAAATCATTGAAGTTCTTTTCCTGATCATCGATATCCTCTTGTCTTTTCCCGATGATTCATCGAAGACCTCTGGGTAGTGAACTCATACACTCACATTGCACTCCTACCCAAGTTTTTAATATCTTGAAGTTGTTTACCAAGCTCTGAAGACCTCATCTCCAACCATCAGGCGTTATTGGCTTCTCGAAGATGGATACTATACTTGTATATGTTTGATTTTGAGATGTAGATCTATTGTGTATTGCTCGCGGCTACACTTTATATAGTTATATGAAATGGATCTACCCGAGAATGGGTATGCTCGTCTCGGAGAGACAATTGTTATTTTTGTAGATGGCACCTCCCGAACTCTGGTCCCGGGCTCACTCGTTTCGTACATTGGTGAAGATTTTGTAATTTATTTAGTCCATTAGATGCTCTTATGACCTCACACATTAGGGGGAATATTTTCTAGCCCTAAATTTCTCTGCACATGCATACCTGGCCTTTGGCCCTCTTAATTGCATTTTTTTCCAATCCATCACTGCGATGCTCTTCTAAAAAACCCATTTTTTGAAGATGTACACACCCTGCACCAATACTTCCCGCATACATACGCTTGTTGCACCACTGTAGCCCACGTACGTACGCATGTTGTACCACTACATCCCACGCGTATACTTGCAAAATTTGTAAAAAATAAAAAGTTCCAAGGAATTCATTGAGATTACGGGCTATTGGGTCGTATCTCAACAAATCCACCACCTATAGCCCGTCACCCAACCAAATAACCATCATTTTCCCATATAAAAGGAGTTGTTGGGGTCTCATTTTACATCTAGACATAATAACAGTGAAACTCTTCCTGTTTCACATCCCCTCCTTGCCCCAAGTAATTGCAGCCCTTTTGTGAGAATTGCCTCATAATTCCCCAATTTTATTTCCTTCCTCCATCAGAAACCCATTTTACTTCCCAAGAAGAAGGTTGAGAGGAGAAGCCATATGGAGGTGCACTTGGATCTTGGTGAAGAGGATCTCGCACCAGGTTCGTGGAGTAGTAGTCGGCTTTGGTTGTAAGTGATCATTGCATTATCAATAAAAAAGTACTTTTCCTGTCCCAAGTCATGGCGTGTTGAATATTTCTAATGATTTATTTTTTAATATTATAAATTCTAACCCTAATTTATGTATGAATTGCATGCTTTTAGCTTTTTGTTTGTTTTTATTTGAATGTAGTCCATCCTTGGGAGGAGGCGTGCAGTCGACGAAGCTTTCAAGCATGAGAGGATCATCACTGGACGCGAAGTAGAGGTATAGTTACTCGATCCTTCTCATTTTTATTTTCTTGTATTTTTCTGGGGTATGTTTGGGGTAGTTAGAGAAGTAGGATAATTTTAAATGGTTATTGATCTTCCTACATTATAAACCCTAGTGTAGCCAGAGGGGGGGTTTTCCTGCTAGCACTTTCTGATAATATCTTCGAGGGCAGGGTATATAGGCCTTTGTCTCTGCCTTACTGGTTTCATTCCTTCCTTAACATGAATGGAATTTTGGATGATGTTTGGATCAAAACCACAAAGATCCTCATACGACCAAGAAAAGACATCCTTGAATTCACGGAATAAATCCATGAATCTTTCTTTTTCCTCTTGTGAACACTAGGCTCCTATTTTAAGAATCTTGGGATCATCTGAGTTTCCAATGTTCACAAAGACAATGTCTCGAAATTTCCTCTTTGACTCCTCTTCTACAATATTTTCCTTTTTACCAACATCACTTGTTGATAATGAACTCTCAAGAGGAGTCAAGCCTTTTGAAAAATTATCATCTTCCATAGAAATTACTTCCTTAGTCTTAAAAAGTTCACTTTGTAAGAAAGGACAGATATTCTCATCATTTTTGAAAACCTGCCATGATTCAACATTGTTTGTTATATGTGGGTGATAAAGAGACATAAAAGTGAAATCATGTCATTGTGGTAAAAGTTGTCGAGTAGGAGAGGCAGCAAAAACTGTCAACCTATCAGCCATGCTATTAAGCTCTCTTTTTATGTGAGTGATTTTGAATGATAACATATTTGAAATTAAGGCCCAAATCGTCTGAGTGTACCTTTTCATGAGATTGTTATTAGGATTATAGATTTTTCTAACAATATTAACTATAAGTTATGAATCACCAAAAATGATAATATGATCACAACCAAGATTATAAGCATTTTCGATACCTTACAATGGGGCTTCAAACTTGGCAACATTGTTGGTGCAAACGAATTCTAACCTGAAAGAGAAATTATAGATTTTTCCTACATGTGAGTAAAGGTTAATCCCAAATCCATTTCCTTAGTTGGATCTTGCACCATCAAAGTGAATATGCCACAATCCATCATCATAGTCAAACTATTCACATGGCGCGCCACCTTCCTCTGTGAAAATAAAATAGACACCTAGGCTTTCCTCAACATAATTGACATTTAGATGAGGAAATTTCTCAATGTAAGGTGAGATACGATCTTCTCAAAGATCAATAACGTTCTTCCCATTTTTAGGGATAGAAAAATGTGCCCCATATAAATACAAGTAACCACCCATTAAGGCTTTCCAGTCTCTCCCCAAAATAATTGAGTAATTTTTGACCGACATATCAATGACTTGAATGTTTAAAGTGGTGTGTATTTTAGGATGTGTGCAAATTACTAAGGTTACATCTTTGATCTCACCAATCATGGATTGTTGTTGATTATTATAGGAGAGCATGCTTCTCACATTTTCGTTTGTACATGAGATTCCTAGCTCTTCCATAACGATATTTGACATGACACTTGGGCTTGAGCCACCATCAATGACGCAACAATGGGCTGTTTTTTCTAAAATCTTTACAGGAATAAAGGAAAGAGGGTAATTCACATATCTCCTAAAGTTATTTACACCTATCTTATTTACATGAGACTCTTCTTCATCATGATCTTTCGTGAGGTTGTCTATGTTGGAATTTTTACCTTCCATGAAATCTCTAAGATGTTGTTGATGTTCTGGTACAGTTACCATATCCAAAAGAGTAGCATCATTTTTTATGTTAGACAACTGATTTAAAATATTATACTTTGAAGAAAGGGTGGTGACTTGATGACTAGTAGAAGGGTGAGCAGATTGTGAGCCTGTATTTTGAGTGGATGTGGTAGGGGAAAAAGTAGTCTTGGAAGAATCAATTTTTTCCTTATTGGCATATGATTTATTTTTGGTATTGACTATCATAACATCATCCTACAGGGCCCAGTATAAGATAGCAATAGTAGTTTCTGGTTTCTTTCCAAAGATTCTATCCCTCGCATTTTTCTTTGTTTCACAAGTGCTTTCCTCATGATGTTCTTCGCAAAAATTACACCACACTCTAGGCAATATGGATTTTGGCTAAAAGTTAGTGTTTGAAAAATTCCTAGCGACAACATGTTTGGAAGCTTCAATAGTGGCAGCAAGAGTAATTCCCTTTCTCCCAAAATAATTCATTCGATTATTAATTTATTGCATCAATTGCAGGATGGTAGACATATTGATTTGTTTGGCATAATCTTCTTTAGTTATACGAGTCCTGCCTAGCTGCTTTTCGTACTCCAAACAAGTCTGAAGGGAAGATTCGATATTATCTATGGATTTCTCTTCCAATATCTGACGATAGGAAGAGGGTAAATCATTATAGTAATGCAGGAACGCAGCTTGATTTTGTGGTCTGATTAGTTCATGTATTTGATTATACAACTTGTTGAAGCGAAGATTGAAAGATTTAATGTTTTCACCTTTGTTATATTTGATATTATTGTAATCCTTTAACCGATCGATTGGGCTTTTGGTTTTTCCAAAAGTGGACTTGATCCAGTAGACTAATTCATCCCAGGTAGAGAAAATATTCGAAGGAAAATCAAAGAAATCAGCTCCAGTTGTTCCTTCTAAAGAGTTGACAAATAAGTGCATACATGTATCATTTCATTTGCACCAATGTTGTGACGAAATTTGATAAATCAATCAAATGTTCATCCATATAAATGGTATCATTTCTTAAGAACTTGGGAAAATAATCTTTGAATTTAGGCAAAGAATTGGCTGCAAGTGTGAGATTTAGGGGAGAAGAAACATGCCATGGAGTAGCGTTGACATATTCCTTGAATTGAAACAAGCCATATTTCTTAATTACTTTGTCTTGGGTAGTGGTGTATTAAAAAAGGATAGCATGGCTATAGATACTCCTGATTGAAGTTGAAGAAGAAGGTTGTGATGAGGAATAATTATTGGTGCCACCTCCAGAACTACTAATTCATGTTCCACTACTAGTTCCTAACATTTTGAAGTTGTAGGGAAGTGGAGAGGATGAGGAACTCGCTGAATCAGAAAAATACTAATGGAATTTAGGCTGTTATCCTTGGAGAACAAATTTTATTATTCCTACTTTAGGAATGAGATTAAATTTAGGTGATTGACCTCATATCCGTCGATATATACGGGAGGAAGAGGACATAAGATGACCTAATGTCAATGTTCATGGAGGGATTGTCTCCTTTGATCATCCAAATCTTGTTGGAGATGGAATTCAACAATGATAACTTCCCAATATCGGTGTAACTCAACCCTAATATGACAATGTCTTCGGATTTATCAAAATAAAGTAAATGAGACATTGTTTTCATTGGCAGGACCTTCAGGAATGTTGGGTTGTACAAGGGTAGGCACGATCATGGTAAGAATCTATTGACAAGGATTCATTTTAATCATCCTATGATGGGCATCCTATTGTTCCCTAATTCAAACTTCTTCAGAAATAATTTCCCAAGAATGATTTAGTTCATCTTGACTATTGGTAGTCTCAAGAATGAGATTATACAAGGTAAGGGTAATGTTGGTTTGATCCTCTAGAAATTGACCTAGGTTGAGTTGTCTTTGAGTAGGTATAGTCATGAGTCAACAGAAAATTTTGAACAAGAGTATACAAGCTATAAACAGACAACAAACAGAAAGTAAAGCATTAAATATAAACAGTAATTTTACAAGTTTACAAAAAGGACAAACCAGGGAAATGAAAATTGAGTCCTTCATCCCCAGTATGGTCGCCAAAGAAAATGTTGAGTAAAATAAATGACCACTCCTCTCACAACATTTTTTCGAATCTTATTTGGTTAAGACAAGATAGGAAGGATTACAACCCTAATTTATAGCCTTATTGCAATATCAATTAAACTTCAAGTTACTTGACTTAAAGACCAATTTTTGTTTCAAAAATATTTATCAAATCCAACTGAAATAAAGAAGTCTAGTTTTTTTTATATAAAAATATAAAAGGAAGCAAAATCACGTAATCTAATAGAAATAAAATAGACCAAGAAACTCGCAAAACCATCAAATATTTTATTCATTCATTCTGTAACAACCAATACACTTCTCATACTTTCAAAGTATGGACCAGATGAAATTTTACCAACCTAAGGTAACATACACATAGGCCATCGGTGCCTTCAAATCAGACCAAGAATGATAAGAAAACAGCCAAAGCTTGCACTCCATTATGACTCTGTACAAGAATCCTATTTAGTACTGAACACTAATCCAGAAACCAAAAGAAGTCTATAGACTATCAAATGGGAAATCAACCTGGAAGCATATTATAATTCAATGCCTCTTGGTCTAACTTTTTGTCACCTCCAACAGACCCTGCTATCACAAAAAGTATCTTATCTTAGAAATCAAAGATGAATGAAGTAGTAATGAAATCTTACTTTGGAATAAGAGAAAACCTTATAAGAGCAGTGTGTTCTTCACTCTTTTTACTTTGTCTAGCTTTCTCCTTTAAATATCTCCAAGGTAGTAGAATCATTCAACCATTTTTAGTTAACTTATTAACTAACAAATAGTTAGTTAATAAGAGATTTGTCAAGTAAATTAATAATAAATAATAATAGTAATATGATAAGGGTACTAAATAAATCTAATAAGTGGGGACAGCCTATTTCATTTAAACCAATTAATGAACCATTTCCTCCTTGTAACTTCCACCTCATATGCAAGACATATCATCCTGCCACATCATTCACTCTATGTCAAAAAAATGCATAAGATGGAAAGTTCATAAGATTCCCATTGTCACTCCATGAAATAATTATTTAAATTCATGCGACTTTAATCATCATGTATATTTGTGCAAAAATATAGAATAAAAATATAGGGTTGTCCAAATAATAAGCTGTCAAAATATAATGTTGTCCACATCATAAGCTATCAAAATATAATGTTGTCCAAATCATAAGTTGTCAAAAATAAAATGTCCAAAATAAAGTGAAAACAAGTTCACATATATATATCAAAAAAATTATGAAAAACCATATTTTTTGTGAGAGGTTTCTCCTCTCTTGCCATGACTACTTTCAACCCTTTCAATTTTATCAACTGAAGAACCTTCCTTAGCATATTTCTGATCATTTCCCTTCACATGTGAAGTGACTAAATGTGAGGATTCATGTGACAACTTTGACTCGGTTGCTACTACTTTATCTCTATCTAGACTATCCTCAAGTTTAGTGATCTTGACCTTGGCATGATGGGCATATAAGGCTTTGGATATGGGTTGTTGATGTGAGGGAGAAGTAGTACGCCAGGAATGAAAAAGATGTTGTTGAGGGTGATAAAAATTTGGCCATCCATGTGACTGGACAGAAGGAGGATTTACAACATTTTTCCATCCATCATGTTCTAGTCTGACCAGAGGAGTGGAAACATGGTTTGGAATTGGAATATCAATGCTTGGATGAGGGTTTTTAGGCATAAATGGAGGTCTATAGGCTTATTGGACATCCAAATTGAGGAAACCTATTTCTAGCAACTGATTAAATTCTTTTGAATCAACATCAAAATATATGGAGAATCAGAGCCTCTTATTACCCCTTTACCAAGGACCTAGTCCTCTACCTCTATTATTTCCTCTCCTGTCATGGTTGCCTCTACTGAAAAAGCTCATTCTAATACACATTCACAAGATCAGAACTAAAGCATCATTAATCCATCATCTAAACATTTGCAAAACAATATTTTAGACATGTCTCTATATACCACAATACATTTGCAAGAAATCACTATGCATTTCATGTCCTAGATCTAATAATCACTTAGAACATGGACTTAGAAGGGATCTCGGGATTCCATGATTGCGCTTATAATTAGTGGAAAATGGTAAGTATGATAAGGGAAATGTAATATGGACTATTCATTTGCCCTAATTATCTCTACCAAATCATTACACTCCTATGAACATCCTTGTATATAGAACATAGCAGACATCAAACAAATCGAACACTTCTTCAAACTCAAATAATTCTGCTATGAGACACTTTATACAATTGCAATCAAGCATGGGAATGAAACAGGTATTTGGGATAGTGAAAAGGGATTGAAATGGATGAAAAATGTCAAGTATGAAAGGAATAAAATGGACATGTTTTCATTACAATTGACTTATATCATTATCCACCTTTTGATTCCAACAAGAAAAATTATAATAACCATACAACCATAGTGTTCGATCCTAAAAGTCGACCTCATTTTATTCTCCTTTCATCAAAATTCTTACCAGGATTTGATTATTTCCAGAATCCATTCACATAATACTCTCATTTATTATTCATAAAAAAATCCATGTATCATTCATTTCATTATCACGGTATATCATTGTCAGTGTTGAATGAAAAATTCAATGTAACAATGCCCAAGATATCAACGAGGCATTGAAAAAACAACCAAACAAGCTCCCATGTATTGAAATCATCAAATCTCAATCAAATGTACACATGTTAAACTATATATATGTGATTTCCAATACTAATATCTGACTAATCATTTGTTTCACAAGAGGTAGGAGACATGCACCAAGCAAACAATAATATACAACATCATTTGTTGTGACTATAATTGAATCCAGGGAATGAAAACCACTTTATTTTCCACCAATTATCATTGCAATAAAAGGGTAATTTTATTTGAAATTATATAGGAAAAACCCATTTTTAAATTTTGGTTATGGTGAGGGTATCAATAATGACAGGGTTCCAGGGATGATTTTAAGGATGGAAATTTATTTTAAAATGTAGAAACCGTGGAGAATCTTACTAATGCTTCATATGCCAACTATAAATGTTTGGCGATATTTTTGTAAAAATATTCAAGTTTCTAAGGATTTTATATAGTTTTTGTATAATTTTGGCGATTTTCAAGGTAAAATAATTTTATCCTATAGAATTTGGGCGAATCATTTTTAAAATAGCAAATCTCGTTTTTGGAAAAACCATGGAAAATTAGCCCATGAGCGAAATTTAGCCCCTAAAATCATCCATGCAGGGTTCAAACCATTTAGAACAAGATATCTATCATGGATCCCTTCAAAACATTTAAGTTCTGGTGTGACCATTTTCCTAATATGCAAGAAAACGCTATCATCTTTTAAATGATTTTATATATCATGTACAACCAACGAGTGACAACCAGGTCGACAAGGGTTATGACTGAAAACGGATCCAACCAACAACAAACTCCAAGTATGATGAGGGTTTTAACCCATTGGATTCACGACTCAAACTCATACTTGGTTAGGTTCAAAAGTAAAAACCAACAAAACGCCTTCCTCAAAACACAAATAAGGGTTTTCATAAGGTCTTATGATGTTGTCATCAGGGAAAAAGAATATGCATGGTGTGCACGCGCTGCCAATAGGTAATACAAAATACCCTAAACATTACACACTATAACTTGTCTTCAAGTAATACATTGACAGACGCAAACCAATAAATCGACATAGTAAATGTGCAATCATCTTTTCAAAATAAAAACTATCAACCATCTCATTCGAGCTTCCATGCAAATGAGTCATTAAATCCAGGAGAAGAACTATTCTTTTCTTTTCTAGAAATAAAAACAAGAAATCATTGAATGCAAGCATAGTAAGTAGTCACAGAGCCAGACATAAATTATTTAGCAAAAAAAAAATTAGATGATAGGGAAAGGAAACCCTAGTACCTATTCTTGAGCGGGTTATATGGTGCCTCTGAGCAATTGTAGTGGTTATGAATACTCAAACTTGATCCAAACTAAATGATACGAATTCCAAAACCCAAGGTGGTATACCAATGGTGGTGTCCATTAACTCAGTTGGTCACGTTGTGCTGGGGTGACGACCAGCATTAAACATCCACTAAACCCAATACAAGACAAGCCAAGTCAAAACCCAATGCAATCATTAATTTCCAAGTAATTTCGAGCTCTTCAAAATCATGTGCCACCAACACAACCACCTATAACATAGGATTGTTTACCGTATCCAATATGCATTTCCCACTTGCATTCAAAATTTTCACAAGAACTATCAATAAATCAAAACCATGGATGATGAGTTTGTAATGTAATAGTATGGAAGGAACGTTGGGTCGGGCATATTATATGTGTTGTAAATTATATCCCATATGTGTTAAGACTTTCAAGTTTTACCATATGTAAACCTTCAAATCATCACCTTTTATCAACAACCGAGGTCATTATCACATGGAACATATTCTTGCATTTTGTATAATGTGCATGGATCATATACATAACTAATGAAATATATAAGTGATGTGCTAAACATATATGTATATAACTCTTTTTATATAACAAGCTATATTAAAAAAAAATCATCAAGTGCATTAAGTAGTAAACCAACGAATCACACCAAAACATTTTCCAATATGCACCCCTTTTTACCATTTGAAGCCATGAGCTATCAATATCAACCAACAACCATAACTTAAATATTTTGATGATGATTTTATGCAATATTGATCTTTTTAAAGTTTTGGAAATTTATGCCTCATGAGGAATTTTTCTTTAATCTTCATTTCAAACCACCACTTTGAAACCCCCACTATCACCAATCATTTGCTGAGAAAAAAAAACAATCTCATACCAAATAATTAATATGCATACCATTAGTAAGCATCCAAGACAACCATCAATGAATATAGGACTAGGCGACTTCTTCTTTGAGGGACTTCATTTTAGTTACCTTCATAGTGACATTATAGGGGGTCCCACTTATAGAATTATTTAGTATATATATGTGATTCTGTGTGTGTATGTTAATTTTTCCTAAATTATCTGTTCTTTGCAATTCTTTGTAGGCTAGTAACTTCATGATGATTTTAAGAGTCAACACAGTGGAGGATCCATATTAGAGGGCCCTATACCCCTTAGTATTGGACATTCATTAGTTACATGTGTTGGACAACTGAGAGGGGGGGTGAATCAGTTGTTACCATGCTTAAACAATCATGCTTCTTTTAAAATATTTACAAGGCACTCAATGATGATCACAATAATGCAGGGAAATAAACAATGCCACATTCAACATCAGTCACATATATGAGAAACACAGAGACAAATATTTCCCAAGGAAACCCATACAGGGTAAAAACCTCTTATTCTTTATATGATAAGTATTATTTACATTCTTTACATTATCATACATATGAGAACCAACTCATTGTGAGGCTACAACCTCTGGTTTTTGCAAACTGCAACTTGCTGAGAGCACCAACTCTCTGTTTTTCTCTAGCACCCACTAGAAGGAAGCACCAACTCCCTGGTTTCTCTAGTACCAACTAGAAGGAAGCACCTACTCCCTGGTTTCTCTAGCACCAACTAGAAGGAAGCTACAACTCCCTGTGCTCAAACACCCACTTGAACCTCTGAGGACACCAGTCCTCCCTAGCACCTCCCTTCCACCCTAGATTATGAATATGAAATACTGAAACATATTGCAGTGATATAGTGTTTAATAATAGCTTACCAGTCTCATGACTATTCTACAAGATTTTGCTACTCAGACTTCCTCACTGTCTTCCAGCATGCATCCACTGCCCATTTTGTTCTTCTACCTTTTGTGCTCTGTGTGCAATTCCCATTCAATGTACCTTTTGTTTCCTATCCATTTCAGGTGTTGCACCACCCCTTTACTTCCTCACACATGAATTACTTCACCTTAACAACAACAACCTCATCACTTCTATGTGTCGTGTACTTATAGCTTATGTGCACCTTGTGCATGCAATGCCTCTGCCTGCTCACACCGCGTTCAGATCCTCCACATGTCGAGTGCTTTGTTTGATCATCATGGTAACCCTTCAGCTTCTCTGGCGGTTTTCCCATGCGTTCAGCATCACTGGATGTCATGCTGAGATTCCTCAGCCTCTCTGGTAGTTGAGACTCTTCGTCTTCTCTGTCTTAGATGAGCTTATCCTTTCTGTTTTCAGCTATAGAATTCAATCCTCATCCAGTTGTCAATTTCCTCCACGAATCATCTTCATTCCACTGGCAGATTCCTTGTAACTCTTTAGCTCCTCTGGCAATCACACAGAAGTCTCTTCGCATCCTCTGGTAGAAACCATCAATGATTTATAGCAGTTACACCGTGAGGATCAACATTAGCCCTCTGATGATGCTCATGTTCACCTCCATCATTGGATTAACTGTGAAGGGTATTGTCGTTATTTACCCGTTTCAAACTTTTGCAATTCGGAGATTCTGTGATGAGACATCTTGAGTCTCCATGTCACGAGCTCTGAAAAGGAGCTTGGTTTCTCTAGCTCCCTCCTATACGTGACCATAGGCGGTGACCACCAGTTACATCGGCTATTCACCTTTTTGGTATTTCAGCATTCGTATGATCCAGTGTCTCGACACTCCCAGACGTGATCCCTGAAATTTTGAGGTGGAGCTCATTTGCTCTAGGTCCTTCCTCCACGTGACCACACATGGTGACCACAGGATACGCTAAAAGGCGTTGCAAACTTATGATCTTCATCGACCCTGATCGACATTCCATGAACTCGATGAATCAACGGTCCAGATATTTTCGCGATCTCTCATCTCGTTTTTCCAGTGATGGAGGTTCTTGTCACTCCAAGTTGCGATAGGCGAAGCTCCGAGATGGAGCTTAGATCGACGGTCCATGTTCTTGGTGAATTGACGGTCCAAATCTTATCGTGAATTTGCATCTCGTGATTCCTGTGATGGAGGTTCTTGTCACTCCAAGTTGCAATAGGCGAAGCTCCGAGACGGAGCTCAGATTGACGATTCATGTTCTTGGTGAATTGACGGTCTAGATCTTATCGTGAATTCGCATCTTGTGATTCCTGTGATGGAGGTTCTTGTCATTCCAAGTCGTGATTCACGAAACCTCGAAATGGAGTCTTTGACATGCTCTGATCTTCTGCCACGCGTCCCTCTTGGATCAACGGTCAAGATTTTATCAAGACTTCGCAACTCCACGAGCCTTCGATGTGCCTGATCAATGGTTCAGATTAGTCCTCGATCCGACGATTAGGATTATTTCAAGATTTCACATATCGTGATTTCAAGACTCCTGTTGTAAAGAACCTTGACATTTCCATCTCCCGATATCTGAAATCTCGATAGCCAAAACTCTGAAATAGAGTTAGACCACCACTTCGATCTTGCACTTTAAAGAACGTGAAAGTTCTTCTTGATCCAATGATGGTCGAAACTTATGCTCAGATCTGACGCATGAGATCTTTCCTCCTCTTCTATGCGTTCTTCTTGTTTACAATCAGATCTGACGTTCCTCCTTATTTCAGGAGTTTTAATGGGATCCAACGATCACTAATGCTTCTCCTCCTGAGCTTAGGCACTACGTTCGACTCTGCGCTAATTCCTCCTGAGCTTACTTTGTCCTTGTTTTGCCTTCGCTGCATACTATGATCTTGCCATCAATGACAATCACATACTACCTGTAAAGCATGCCAACCATTCTCTGCACTATCTCTTCTGATCTTATCGAGGTTGATCTGCAGCGTCTTCCCAAAATACTTCTAGTGCCCATCTATTACATTCTTCCTGTACTCAAGCCATCACCGTTGTTTTACTTGCCATCAATGACAAGCATACACTGCCTGTAAAGCATGCCAACAATCTCCCCCTTTGGCATTGATGGAAACAAAGGCACCCAGATTCTTTTCTCCCCCTTTGACATCAATGTCAAAGAAGAGACATGCTCCCCCTGAGCTATTGCAGTAATTTTACGAGGCATTAGATATTCAAACAATACAAAACTCCCCCTAACAAGATGGACTCTTTTAGGTGTGAGATGAAATGACACCTAGCTTTTGTCTGAGATATTCAAAAGGTGTCTTGGCTAGGGGTTTAGTAAAGATGTTTGCAATTTGTTCTGTAGTGGGAATGTAATGGACTTGAACAATCTGATTGGTGACCTGATCTCTCAGAAAATGATATTTTATGGGAATATGCTTGGTCTTGGAGTGGAAGACAATATTTTTAGACACACTGATGGCACTAGTGTTATCACAATGAATTGGG
>SNQJ01S0163078.1:1787-21376 GCA_010110895.2 Picea sitchensis | reverse complement strand
ATGTCGGCTTTAGGCCATTAGTTGTAATTATACCTCCTAGTCTCCTATATATACCAAGGATACATTTTCATTTTGAATCATCTTGTACTTGAACATTTAAGTGGGGTAAAAGGAGGTTTCCCCCTCGAAGAGGATTATTATCTTAAATTATCTCTTTTTCAAGCCGTTGAGTACTTTTTCTGAGGTTTTTCTATGCTATATTGATGTTTGGTTCTTAACAGTTGAGGGACTTGTTCACAACCTCCACCTGACCATTCACTTGTGGGTAGTAGGTTGATGAATTCTCTTTCCTCAACCCAAGCTTTGATGTTAACTCAGACATCATTTTTTTCTAGAAGTGACTGCCATGGTCAGTGAAAATCTCCTTTGGGATGCCGAACCTTGATACTATCTGGTTAAAAATGAAGAGAGTTGTTGTTTCTCCATAATTGATAAATTTTGGCATAGCCTCGACCCACTTTGTGATGTAGTCTACCACTACGATGATATAATGATGACCTCTATATGAATTCGGTTTCCATGTAGTAAAATCGATCCCCCACTTGGTGAAGGGACCAACAACAATGACAGGAAACATGGGAGCAAGATGTGCCCTCATCTTCCAAGAGAATATCTGACATGGGTGGCACTTCTTGACCGACTCGACACAATCCTTTATTAACATAGGCCAGAATTAACTGGCTCGTAGAATCTTTTGGATTGTTTCCAACCCAGACAAATGACCAGCACATGCTCTAGTGTTTCAATTGTTAAGAACACGTTTTTCTTCTTCATGTATAATGCACCGATGAATAATGAAATCTACATCTTGATGATACAAAGTGTCATTGAGTATGAGATAGTGTCGTTCTTGATGGTGAATTTGTCGACGCTCGTCGCGAGAAGAAGAATCAGGTAACTTAAAAGTCTGGAGAAAGACTAGTATATCTCCATACTAGGGGTTCAAAGATGCGATCAGAAAGAGATATTCTTTAATAGGTGATTCTTCAGGCGTAACATCACTTGATTCAACTAGAGGCTCCGAAATGAGTTCCGCAAAGACCAATGACTTTTTGGATTTTGTGGAAACAAAATCCAAGTCAAATTCCTAGAGGATTACAATCCATGTACTGATATTTCCTCCAATGACACACCGTTTCAACACATATTTAAATGGATTCACAATGGCAGTGACGGTGGTCTTGCGAAGCGGGATATAATGATGGAACTGTTGGACAGCATGCATTGCTGCCAATGTGAGTTTCTCAAAATGGGAGTAGTTGAGTTTTGGACCAACCAGGCCTTGGATCAGGCAATAAATCACATGCTCCTCAAACATATCTTCTTCTTGAACGAATACCATACCGATGGTCAACTCTACGGAGACCAAGTATAATAAGAAATCTTTATTATAATTGGGAGGTTGGAGAAGAGGGGAAGATGTGAGGGTGCATTTCAACGCTTCAAAACAATGTTGAGCAGCTTCACCCCAATAGAAAGGGACTCCCTTTTTCAATAAATGCATGAACCCTTTAGTGATCTGGGCATAGTTTGCAATAAAACTCCGAAGAAAGTTCGCTTTCCCATGTAAGCTCTGAAGCTGGGGGAATTTTCACGGCGGAGGCAACTGAACTATCACCTCAAACTTAAGAGGATCGACCATGATCCCTGTTGTCGAAACTATGAAACCTAAAAGATGAACCAACGTCATGCATAAACTACACTTTTTAGGATTAAAATGAATCGAATAGTAGCAACATCATTCAAATATTAGTCGAAGGTGTGTGGGATGATCATATCTCTTGCGAGAACATGATGCTATATCATCGAGATAAGCCTCAAATATATGTCTAATATTGTGGAAAGTAAAATACATGGCCCACTGAAAAGTGGCTCCAACATTCTTCAGGCAAAAAGGAATCTTACGATAAGAAAATGTTCCCCATGAACAGATAAAAGTTGTTTTATGATGGTCTTCGGGTTTGATATGAATCTGGTTTTATCCCAAAAAACCATCCATGAATGAAAAGACCTCACAACATGTGCATTCATCGACAATATGATCAATGAATGGGGTGGGGAAAATATCCTTTTGACATGCCTTGTTTAATTCATGGAAGTCCATGCACACTCGAATCGTACCCTATTTTTTGTTAACCAGAATGGGATTTGACACCCATTGCGTCAACTATACGGGGTAGATGAAACGAGCTTTAAGTAGTTTCTCCACTTCAGCCTTAATAGCTGCCACTTTTCGAGGATTCACCGGAGTAATCTTCTATCAGACCAGATTCACGTCAAGATAATTTGTTATCTCATGTTTGACGATTCTTGGATCAATGCCTGGAATTTCCTTGTAAGACCAGGAAAAAACGTTGCAGAATTCCTTAAATAAGTCTGTATAGATTTGAATCTCTCTAGGGGAGAAGTCTTCTCCAATGAAAACATTCTCCATGACGCTAGGGGTTCTGGGGATATCTATAGGGATTGTTTCAATGATACTCTCCATATTACCCTCATTGTAAATTGCGTGCGTAGCCATAGGATTAATAGGAAAAGACCTATCTCCAGTCATAGTCAACATGAATTTAGCTCCCTTTATTCTTCTTAACTCTGGGAGAAAATAAGATTTGTGATGGAGATCATCCCAGGGTCTATCTAGACCAGTCAATGCCTCTATAATCACCTCATCATAGGGAAAGACCAATTCTAAAGAATCTGTAGTGGTGAGGGAACCTTGAGCCCAAATAGGCTCAAGTACTAGATCTAACTCCTGTGCGGGAATCAAATCCGGGTTCGCGGAAGATTGTTGGACAATATTGTATGCAAATTATGCCATGGAAAAGGGCATGCCATGCCAAAATGGCCTTTCCCTTCTATCATGGTCAATGGGAAAGGAAGATTCCATGGATCGTGAAAGTAATTTGTTTGGAACGACGACACTTGAAAAATATTAGCCCTAGGCTGATCAGGGGAAGCTGATATAAGCTTGACATCGCCATAAGGAGGTGGGTAATCGAAAGTACCCATCAATAGTGGGAACAAACCAACCCCTACATTCAGGACACCATGATGAGGGTTATCAATCATCGAGACTGTGGATGCCCCCGATGAAGGGTCAGGACATGAGAAGGAAAACTGGTCAATGGATATGATCCGACCCTCATGTGGAAACAACAAGACCCAAAAAACTATGGCAACCACTACAAGCATAACATAGGTCCAAGTCCTTCCTAACAAAAGGTTGTATTTGATAGGTGCATCAACCACTTCAAATTCAACGCACATGGTCTTCCCTCCTAACTTCACATGGAGAGAAGGGATGATTCCATGTGGTCTGAAAGAACGACCATCGAAAGAAGTAAGTAGAGTAGGTGATGGAGATAAAATGGGTTGGCCAATGACCTTCCAACATGCCAATGACATCATGCATGTTGAGGTGCCCTCATCAACCACTGTACGAAAATATTCAAGGTAAAATATGTTGTGGGGTAAGACACTACTATCTGAAATGCAATGTGGTAAGGGAGATGAGGTTTTAAGTCGGTCGTATCAAGAACAATAATTCATGGGTTACAAGTCTCTGTAGAACCCAAGGTGGTTAACATAGCCTTTCTCTGTGAAGGGAAGCTCTGGAGGACCTCCAAAGTGGACATCGCACAAGGGGTTTGTGAGAAATCCTCCACCATAGAGTAGTTCTGGGCGGCCCTCACGTTTGGATTGTGAGAGGATTTATTGAATGCCCCTTTTGGGATGTGTGTCATTGTTTCTCCCATCTTCTTCTCAATCTCAAGAGGAATAGATGGGTTTACGACTTCTTTACCTTTTTCGGCAGATTCCAACATTATGTAATCGTTTTCCTTAGTCTCATTGTAATCATCACCTTTCATCATGTAAACGTTTGCGACCGAGGGATTAATGGAAGACGCAGGGGGTCCCTGACTACCCCCATCCGCGCTTGAAGAGGCTTGAGTCATATTTTTCCCATGACCAAATGGGTTTGTTAACACAGAAGGCTATTGTTGCGCCAATAAATTATGGGCCTCTGCAAGTCGAGGGAATAGCTGAGTCAGGTGTTCTTCCATGCAAAGTTTACACTGATACTTTGACTTTCTCTTCTATGTGTTTCCCCATCATCATTTGTGTTGGGTTTATTATCCCCCTTACCCTTCTTGTTTCATTATTTCTTCTTTTCGTCAGGCTACTGGTTGGCCTTAGCGTTCATCAAATGCACACTGCGTATGTCCAACATTTGAGTAGGGGGAACAGTCGAACCTGAGGTATGGTTGGTCGTTGTCTGTTCTATGGATAATTGTTGAAACTGATTTGACAGTTTATCAGTGGAATTTCCTTGCACTAAACCAACTATACCATCGACATGTTGTCCAGATTTTTTTGTGGCCTTATCAAGGATGGACCGTGGCGCATCTAGAAAAATCTCATAGAGTAAGCCAGATTGAGATTATATCAGTTCGAGTTGTTTCTCTCTCATTTATGCCTCCTCCTCTGAAAACACTCCCGAAGTTGCAACATCCTTGGATAACTGAGGTACCAAAGACTTCAAGAACCACTCCAGCAGGAAATCCAGTGGGATTTATACCTTGATCAATCTCTTCTGATACAGTGATTCTCAGATGTGATCTGAGATATGATCGGCCTTAGTCTGCTCAACCTTGGACAACAATTCAGTTTTGACATCGTATCTCACGGGTAGTTGGAAATGGTTTAGGAAAACCATTGCAAAATCACCAAAGTAAGAGTATCTTGAGCGGTTCAGCTCAATGTACCATTTCATGCCACCCCTGATAAGAGTTTGTTGAAATAGGCGTAACTGTATGAAGTCGTATCGTAGCGAGTTTGACGAGAACCATAGGTGGAAAGTTGTCAGGTGATCACTCGGATCTTCACCAAGATTGCCTTCAAATTTTGGAATATCCAAGGGAAACTTAGTCGACATGGGGGGCCAACGCGGATCATGAAAAATCCGATCATTAAGCAACATTGACAAGTCTGGAAAATGTAATGTTGTCAGAAATGGTAGCGGGTTGGGTACTATGTACAAGAAAAATGGAGCCTGGAGTTTGACTAGCACCAGGATTCTAGGGAAAGTTGGGTTGTTGACCAGGGTTCTGGTAAACACCATGGCCTTGGACAACATATGGATATTACATTCTTTGGGACATCATCGGATGATTCCTATGAATGGATGATGAATTTTGGGAGAGGATTGCTCCCTGTGTTGTGTTCCAAAGATTCTGGAAGGGGTTGCCCCCTGTCGATCTGACAGGCATAGGTACTGACCCCTGCCCAGGGTTTCATTTACCATGGAAGGGGTTACCCTCGGTCGGCATCCCTGACAAGGGAAATCATCCCTACCAAGGATTCCAAAGTCCTTGTGAGGATAAAACTCATGTACTTGACTCCTGTGTAGGAATAGTACCCTGGACAGGATTTTGTTGTCCAAAACCAGGGTTTCCCTTGGCCAAGACGACAACTGACGAAAAGGAGTTATTACCAAATGCGTCGAAAAAATAGAATGGCATGGATCTCATTGGTGTGGTGTAAAGAGACGGTCCTATACTGCCTCTTCCAAACAAGTTGTAGTTTTTGTTCGGACCGACGGGTGGCTGGAAAGCACCGCCAAGCGAGGGTGATGAAGGAGGTATATTACCCTCACCATAAGGGATAACATTATACGAGGCTAAGGTGCCCCCCATGGACCCTTTCAAGCGAGTGTTTGAGCTCCCTTCCCCCAGACCCATGGTCTATAGGGTGGAGTAGGTAAGGACACAGTTTGTATCAAAGCCAGTTAGGGATGATTTTAAGGATGGAAATCTATTTTAAAATCTAGAAACCTTGGGGAATCTTACAAATCCTTCATATTCCAACTATAAAATGTTTGGTGATATTTTTGTAAAATTATTCAAATGTCTAAGGATTTTATATAGTTTGTATACATTTTTGGCGATTTTTAAAGTAAGATAATTTTATCGTTTAGAATTTGGGCGAATCATTTTTAGAATAACGAATCTTATTTTGGGAAAAACCATAGAAAATTATCCCACGAGTGAAATTTATCCCCTAAAATGATCCATGAAGTTGGGCATCCCATATGAAAATGGAGGGCTCGTCACACTCTATGTGAACGAAGCAGTGGTCAACACTGAAGACGGTATCGGGCCACTGCTCGAAGTAGAGGGGGTCGAGACAACTACGGTTTAGACCAAAGAAGGTGGGCTATGAGGCAGAATACCCGCTATGGTGGCAGTCGTTAAGGGATTATGAGGAATCGCAGATGAAGTAGAAACATTTCCTTCCATATCTTCTTGTAAGACTATCTAATGCTTGTAAGGTGTTACGCTCCGAGGGAAGACTTGTATCAAAATTGGTGTGGACAAGTTAGTGATCGGAGTGCTGGCTGGCCTAAGAGCTTCCGCTCCATGGTCAGAAACAATAGCTTCCTCTGGATTCCAGTAAAATCCTCTTGGAGAAGGCTCAGGCACAGTTTGTTGTGTCCCGGTCTCTTCGTATGACCCTTGTTGGTCAATTATTCATAGTAACAGTGGCAGTGGTGGCTCTAATGCAACCATAGGCAGACCATGAATCCTTCGCAACCGACAAAGATCTTGATCTTCCACCTTGTGAAAATATCAATGAAATAGTAAGGATTTGACTAAATTTTAAAAAAAATCACACACTAGAAAATTTCCTACAAGATAAACCAATCAAACCAGTACCTAGTTGGAAGAATAGTTACACCAACCAACACTAGAGAAACTTACCGGTGCAAGTGAAACTCGAACACGGAAGCACCCTTCGGGTATACTCTGCAAAGTGTGACCCGACGTCTTCCCTAGGTACCTCGGTATACCCCCACATTCACCTATGTAAGTCCCTAGAATCAAGTCAACTAAGTTGCCAGCTCGTAAGCAATCACCAGGTGGGTACAGTCGACAGTCGGGTGGACCGCAATGAGTAGGATAACAAGTCTGAAACCTACTGATGGTATCAAAATAAAGTGGTCTGGAAGACAAATGAGGATATTGAATGGATTCGAGGTTCACAAAGCTCCATAGGCAAATGCGAGTGATAGTATCCCATGACATATCCTCAATATGCGTTCCCCACTATGTTTAGTCTGGCTTTGAAGGGGTTATCTTCGCTAACTTTCCTCACGCGACCTCGTTTTTAGCCCATGTGTTAGAGGGGGGTCCTGGATAACTTTCATGTCACTGGACTTTTACACTCCCTAGCTTTGACTCCAATGTTTGTTTATAAGCCTTAAAGAGTTTCCTCTCCATCCTAATTGAAGGCTCTAGCATAAACTAGTTGATTGACCCGACAAACATAAAACTCTAATTAATTTTAAATTAGCGTTTGTTTTAAATGGATTGTTTTAACTCAAAGGATATGGCAGTGAAACTAGTGATGTGTATGAGAGATGAAAAAGAGGAGGAATAAATGAAACTGAAAGAAAAATTACTTCTAGTTAACAATAAAGAATTGCAACTAACTCTTTAAACCAACTTTTCCACAACTAACTTTTTTCAATATCTTTGAAAATAAGACCTAAAACAAAATTCCGCTCCACTACGATCTACTTAGTGTTCTAAGAAATCAATAAAGAACTTAAAAAATGAACTCTTTTTCGTAACAAGTAAGATAATTACATCCAACTACCTTACCAAACTAAGACAAAAAAAAAATATTTAAATGCTTCAAACAAGAAAAACTTGAAATAATTTTTTTTTTCCATTTCTTTAAAGCAAACGAAAGGGGAAAAAGTGAAAAAAAAAGACAATACTGAAACTGACCTCTGGCCCACTACAGATCTGTTGGCCCTTGAAAACCTTTTGGGAAATCCTTGGTCAAGTTTGACCTATTTTGGGACTTCGACAGAATGTCGAAGAAGGAGCGCAAGATGAAGCAGAGATCATGGGATCTCGGCCCCTTTTGGATCCTTTTTTGGATTTGGGATTATGTAACGGGTATGGGATGTCACCCCATGGGTTTACCCATGTTTAGGCCTATTTTTTAAAGTATAAATAGAAGTCTAGGCAATGTAAGAAAGAGTCGATGGGTGGAGGAGCTAAGTGCTAGTGCTAGATCTATGTGATTGAAGGATTGTAAGTTCTTTGTGCATACTGTGTGAGACTTACAGAGCTAAGTGCAAGTCACTGTAATAGGTTGTGGAAGGTTTTGTTCTTAGATCAACTTGAGGAAGGAGGATCTATAAATTTGCACAGATGTCCTATCCTATGAAGAGTAAGGGTTTTGAGGCTCTATGCATGTAACCTATTGAAGAATCTAATAAAAAAGAGTTGGTGGATGTATCCCCAGGGTGGGGGTGAACCACGTAAATACTGGGTTATTTTGTGATGTTCCATGTATTGATGTGTTTATGTATTTATTTGCTAATTTATTTACTATAGATAGATAGATATGTTTATGCTTTGTGGTAATGATGTATATGGATGTGGATCTGACCTATGCAGTTGTTCTTAGTGCTTGAATCTGCTAGGTCCAATCTATCTCTTTATGCTAAGTGCTTGATATATTAGATATGAATGAATGATGTGATGCTCTGTTTCATCTGTGCAATAGATATTGGTTAAATATTGATGAACTATCCATGCTAAGTGCTTTATTAAGTATTACAATCATAGATATGTGTCCTAGATAAGGTTGCAGACATTTGAGTCCTGCAACCACCCCTGCCTCTACCTCGGGTGAGTCTTCATCTTCTTCGCAGGTGTTTCCGAAAGGGCTAGTAGTTAGGGTTTTGTTGGTGCATTGTTGTAGTGTTAAACCCTGGGTCTGCCCCTGTGCCAACAAATGGTTCTGTTGTGGGGACCTGAAACTGTGATTGCTGAGAACTGAGAAACAAGAAGCTTTGTGCAAAGATCTAACCTGAAATTGTGAAAGCTCGGTGCGTAGATCTATCACTCTAGTGTGTAGTAACCTACTTAGTTTGTGAAGCTTTGTGCTAAATAAAGGAAGTCTGATCTAAAGAAAAGAGGTAATATCTGAAAACTTTGTGCTTTGTAGATAGGTAAAAGTGAGAATTTTTTATTAAAAAAGGTAAGATCTGAAAGCTTTGTGCTCTGTAGAAGTAAGATAAGTGGAAATTTTTGTTTCAACAGTATGGATCTAGGTACATTTGATAGATGATGTCCTAGATTGAAAAATAGGGTACTGGTAGATTAAAGAAGGTTTGATATGAGTAGATCTGATAAGAAAAGTGAAAGATATGTTATACCTATGCATAGAATGAATGTTTGGACTAACAAGTGGATGCAGGATCCTAGAAATAATTTTTTGCAGGTTAGCTACTATGAGCCTAGTGTGCAGCACATGAAAGGCTAGGGATCATTTAAGAGAAAGAGAGGATTAACCCTCTTTTATAGTTGCAGAAAACTAAGACATCTTGCTAAGGAATTTCCTGACAGAAGATCTAGTTGTCTTTGTTGTAAATCTATAGACCATGAAGTATTGGATTTCCCTAGAATGATTTCTAAGCTTGAAAGAATCAACATGAGACAAGAAAATCCTAAGGCAGATCCAAAAACTAAGATTATGGCATAACCCTAGAAAGAATCTGAGAAAGTATTGCTACAGATGAAATAAACCATGAATGACCACCAACATGTCAACTTACCAAAGAGCTTCAAAGAAAAGACATGCATAGAAGAAAGAATAGGAGACTTTGACATTGACTGTGTTATGGATAAGGAAACACAGGTGAATATTATGACAGAAAGAACTTGGGAACTTTTAGGGAGGCCTACTATGATTCCTTCATTGAGAGGTATAGGATTATTTAGATGAAAACTGATAACCCTATGTGGAAAGCTCGCCCAGATATCTATGAATTCTAATGGAACTTTGACAGAGGAAGATTTTGAGATTATTAAATTTATTGAGAACAACGCTCCATTTTATATGATACTAGGGAAGCCTTGGATTGAAAGAGACTAGGCTAGAAGGAAGGAAGAAGATGTTTTAGAGCAAAAGAAAGAAGAGTTAAAATATTTCATGACTAGAAGGATTGCACACTTGATTAAAGAAAAGGACAACAGATCGCAGTTATTTAACAACAATGACATAGATGTTGAAGTTGCAAGAACATTAGAGGGCCCACAGAAGGCTGAAGTACCTATCCCAAATAAATAAGAACTAATATGCTTGAAACCTAGGAAAGAATCTCAACAGTGTGAATTCACTGTGCCAAAAGAAGATAAGAATCAGAATGGAAAAATAATGATCCAGGTGGATCATCTCAAAATTCAATAGAGTTAAAGTATTCAAAATGCAAAGTAAATATTACAAAGTGGAAGAGCTCATTAGCATATTTCTGGTGACGTTTGTTTCGGGAAAAACAACCTCTAGATGACGAAGATATCAACAGTTGAAGTTTAGTCAAAGATGGTTAAAATGGTGAAAAATGGTTAAAAAATGTAATTTGGGGCTATGGGAATTGAACCCAATACCTTAGAATAAGTCCACCATGACCCCATGGTTGGGAAAAAAGGGGGTGGTCACGGGCTTAGCCCTCAACCTTGCCAACAACGAGGCCCCCCCTTTGGTATTTAAATGCTACCATATATCCAAAGTCCATAACCATATAATAAACGTGCCATACCATATCGTTTATACCATATATTAAACCAAACAAATGTAATAAACATGCCATACCATATCGTTTATACCATATTTTAAACCAGCCAAATGTAATAAACGTGCCATACCATATCGTTTATACCATATATTAAAACAAAGCCAAAAATCATATGCGGTGGGAGGAGAATCCCGCGGGTTTGACCCCGGGACTTCCACTCCCCCTAACCACCATAACTACCAACATGCCACCGCCATGGGATGTGGAAAGAATTGGCGAAATAACCTTAAACATTGCCAAGATTTGGGGGATTTTGGAGGGCGCATGGCCCATAGCTCGCGCCTCCCTAAACCATTGTTTTTTTCATTATTTAAATTAGGCATGGGCACAAATCTTGAGGGGTGGGAGTTTTGTTGTAGGCAGAGATTGGCACGTAGCTTGAGGTGGTTCTGCACAGTGACCGAGGTGGATTTGCATGCAGTCCGAGGTGAATTTTCACGCAGACCGAGGTGGTTTTTTCATGTAGATCGAGGTGGTTCTGAATTTGCATGCATCCCGAGGCCATACGGATTGTACAGATCAGAGGCAAATTTTGGGAATTGTGCCAAGAAGGGCATTCTGATTCTAATTTATGAAATATATCGAGTTTATACTCAAAAGTCTCAGTTTTTCACAAGGATTCCAGATCTAGCTTCAGTTTTTGTATTCAACCATCTAGACAGAAAAGTGCTCACAAAATCTTTCAGATATACAGAAAGGTATTCATGTTCATACTTAAAAGTCTCAGGATTTCATCTAGCAGCTGTTGTTGAATTATGTTACTGTATATGACAAACATAAATCATAAGTCACTTTGTAATCATTTGAATACTTAATCTATCGACCTTCCCATTTGGAAAGTGCCCTGGAGACGTAGCCAGGGGGTCTGGTGAACTCCATTACAAATTCTTGTTTATAGATGGTTTTCTTACATGTTTATGTGCTCATGTGCTTGATGGATGTTCTTTAATTTTTCATTACAAAGCTGGTTAATAGTTAAACTTCACATGCAAATAATGGTTAAATATCTTGAATTTTAGATCAAGTTAAATTTTAGATCAAGTTGGTATCAGAGTAAGGTTAACCATTGCTTTGTGAGTTGATGTTAACAAGATCCAAGCTTCAACATGGTGAAGGAGAACTTGAAGAGTTTGATCCAAACATTGGATCGAGAAGAGGAAGGATGTCTTCACCAAAAGGAGAAGAAGTAGCTTCTTCTATCCCTTCTAAAGGGGAATTTCTGAAAGATTTCATGAGAATGCAAATGATGGTAAAGGAGTTCTATCAAGATCGAAAGAAAGGTGAACAAGGTGGACCATCTCATACAGAAGGTAAAAAAGAAGGATGTGATGAGGAACCTCCCAAACCCCCACCAACTTCTCCATCTTTTCTTAATGGTTCTATTCCTTCTCCATTTGAAAAACAAAAAACAAAAGTTGATCTTAATATGCCTCATTTAAAGCTTGATATTAAGTTTGAATTACCTATGTATAATGGAAAACTTAATGCTGAAAAATTGGATAATTGGATCCATCAAATTGAAGTTTATTGTAGGATTCAAAAGTTTACTGAAGATGTTGTTAAAATTCAGTTGGCTTCTCTCTGAATTGGAGGGACTTATCTCATTTGGTGGGAGAGCATATCTCAAGAGGATCTTTCCACAAAAGGTAAAATTGTTTCCTCTTGGTATGAGTTCATTTCAGCACTTAAAAAGCAATTTTATCCATTAGGGTATATGCAGAAAGCTATGATGGATTGGTAGAATTTGAGGTAAGGTAAGGGACAAAGTGTGCAAGAATACACACAAGAATTTCCTAAAAGAGCATTGGTACTTGGTATACCTCTCTACACCCAGGAAACTCTACTCAAATATATAGGAGGATTGCATAGTTATTTACGTCAAATGATATTGATGTTTAATCCGACTAACCTTGATGAGGTGTGTGTTCAATCAACTCACATAGAGACAAAGGGGGAGAATAACAAAGAGAAATTTTCCAAGAAACCTTTCAAACCTGACGGAAATAAGTTTAAAGGTAAAGGGAAAAGTAATCACACAACTACTTTGAAGAGGGAAGGAGATAAGCCTACATGTACTCATTGCCAAAAGAAAGGTCATGATGCTTCCAAATGTTGGAAACTTCATCCAGAGATCAATCCTGAAAAGTTTTGGAATAAAAAAGACAAAAAGACTACTGCAGCAGTAATCCAACATGATTTTGGATCAGACTCTGGGGATGAAACTAAGGTGATTGCTACAAGCATCCAAGGTAATATTCCTTCTTGTTTTGTTTCAATAAATGAACCTGTTATTGATGAAAGAAAGAGAAGTGAGTTATTTCATATTAGAGTTATCTCTAAGCATACAAAAATTGAAACTCTTTTTGATAGTGGATTACAAGAAAACCTCATTTCGGAAGAAATTGATAAAAAATTACAATTGGAAACTAAGTTACACCCTAAGCCATATCCACTTGGATGGGTATGTGATAATGCATGATTACAAGTTAAAAAATAGTGTAGACTTAGGTTTGCCATGACTTCTGGATTTGTGGATGAGGTAGATCTAGATGTGGTTCCATTGGATATCTGTGGTATTGTGTTGGGTAGTCCATATCTGTATGATAGGCAGGCTATCATTTACAGGGAAGATAACAGGTATCAGCTCACTAAGGATGGTATTGAATATATTGTTCGTGCACATCGCATGAAAACTAATCTTTCTTTAGTTGTTGCACATCAAATGAAGAGGTTAACAAATTCAAGTAAGAACTTTGTGCTTATGATAGTCAAAGAAAAATATGTTGAACAAATTGAATCCTTTAAAGGTTGTGATCCTAAACTTAAAAAGGACTTGATAAAGGTGGTATCTGATTATGATATTTTGTTTCAATAACCTAAAGGTTTACCNTGAATCCTTTAAAAGTTGTGATCCTAATCTTAAAAAGGACTTGATAAAGGTGGTATCTGATTATGATATTTTGTTTCAAGAACCTGAAGGTTTACCTCCTAAAAGGGAAATTCAACATGAAATACATTTGCAACAGGATGCACCTCTTCCTAATGTTGGTATGTACAGGTCTTCTATTATTGAGAATGTAGAGATAAAGAAACAGGTTCAGGAATTGATTGAAAGAGGGGCCATTCGACCAAGTTCCTCTCCGTGTGGTTCACCAATTGTTTTGGTGCCAAAAAAAGATGGCACATGGCGTATGTGTGTTGATTACAGGGCACTAAACATAATTAGAATAAAGAATAGGTATCCTCTTCCTCGAATTGATGATCTTTTAGATTAGTTAAATAATGCAATCTTTTTCACTACATTAGACTTAAGAAGTGTCTATCATCAAATCCATATTCATGACAATGATATTTGGAAAACAACTTTTAAAACCAAACAAGGATTGTATGAATGGGTGGTAATTCCATTCGGGCTTTGTAATGCACCCATGACATTTATGAGGGTGATGAATGATGTGTTTAGACCCTTCATTGATGATTTTTTCATAGCCTACTTAGATGATATTCTGATTTTCATTCGAACTTGGGAAGAGCATGTCAAGCATGTTAAATAGGTATTGGATGTACTTGTAAGGGGAAAATTGTATTTAGAGATGTCTAAATGTGAATTTGGAAAGACATCTTTAGTATATATAGGTTACATTGTAGGGGGAGGTGAATTGAATATTGATCCCTCTAAAGTTGAGGTCATTGTAAATTGGGCTAAGACAAATAATTTAGCAGATGTAAGAAGCTTTTTGGGAGCAACCCAATATTGGAGGAAGTTCATTGCGAACTTCTCCTTCGTAGCTTCTCCCTTGCATGCTTTGACAGGTTTGAACATAATCTTTCAGTGGGAAGGCAAGGCACATAAAACCTTCGACACACTAAAAGAAAAGATCAACACAGCTCCAGTACTTGCACTGCCAGATCTACAACAACCATTTGAGATAGAAATTGATGCTAATGGTTATGCAATGGGGGAAATCTTAATGAAACATAAAAAACCAATATGCTATCATTTTGAAACTTTCTCTAAAACAATAATCAACTATCCAACCTATGGCAAAAAGTTGTATGCATTAGTACAAAGTGTTAAAAAGTGGAAACATTACCTAATGGGTAAAGAAACAATCATACACACTGATCATCAACCACTACAATATTTACAATCACAAACTAAGCTACAAAAATCAAGGCATTTCAGATGGATGGGTTTCTTACAACAATTTCATTTCGTTATTAAGTATAAGAAAAGAATTCAACAAAAAGTTGCAGATATGTTATCTAGACCTGCAAAAAATGCTTCTATTGTTATTCAATAAAGTCCTTTAGTTCATGCAAGCTATGTTGAACAATATACTAAGGATGAATATTTCAAAGAAGTTTATGAATCACTAGGGCATGGTTATCAGAATGAAGAATTGAATTATCATATCAATGACAAGTTGTTGTATCATCTTGGTAAAATCTGTATTCCACAAAGTGAAAGAGTGCATGTGATAAGAGAGGCTCACACTTCTCTCATTTCAGGGCATTTTGGAGTAGGTAAAACCGTAGAACAATTACAAAAATTTTGTTATTGGCCTCGAATGAATGAAACAATGTCCAAATATGTAAAAGGTTGTGTCATGTGTGCAACAAGAAAACCAAGTAACATAAAATTAGGCTTGTACACTCCACTTCCAGTTCCTTCTCGTCCATGGTAAAGTGTTTCAATGGATTTCATAGGAGGTTTACCAATGTCTAGAAAAGGACATGACTATCTGTATGTTGTTGTGGATAGATTCAATAAAATGTGTATACTCATGCCTTGTAAAAAGTAGATCACATATGAGATGACTGCTCATTTTTTCTTCCAAAATGTATGGGTCCATTTTGGACTTCCTACTTCTATTATTTCTGATCAAGATTCCCGTTTTCTGGGGAAATTTTGGTAAAGTTGTGGGAACTTATGGACACAAAGTTGAAGAAAAGCACAACATTTCATCCACAAACCGGCGGTCAAACTGAAGTGGTCAACCAGACTGTGGTACATATTCTTCGAGGGTATTGTGCTAAGCATCCCAAGCTTTTGAATGAACAATTTCATTATGTACAACATGCCTACAACAGAGCTATACACTCTTCTACTCAAAAGTCTGCTTTCGAGACATGTTTTGGGTACTTGCCAAAGTCTCTTTTAGACTTCATTTTTGGGAAAGATATAGTGGAATGTGAACAGGTTGATGCAGATAAAGCTTGAAGATTTATTCAGTAGATTCAAGTAATTCATCAAGCAGTGCAGGAACCGTTGGAATCAAGTCAGGCCAAATACAAAAAAAGGCATGACAAGCATTGCATAGATCATCATTTTCAGATTGGTGATCAAGTATGGCTTCATATCAGCAAATATTGACTTCAATGTGAAGGTAGAAAGTTGAAACCTATCAGGTATGGACCCTTTACAATTTTGGACAAAGTCGGTAATAATGATTTCCAGTTAGAATTGCCTCCTTATATGCAAATGTATTCAGTTATTAATGTGGAAAACTTGAAATTGTATGAGCTTCCAATGATTATAGACGAAGATGTACAGGTTCAAGTACCTTCTGTGGATGATTTTGCCCCTGAGTATCTTAATGAATTTCAGGAAGATGTAATACTGGACAAGAAGGTCAGATCGTCATGAAGAGGAGACATGGAGTTTCTTTGTGTGGGGTTAAAAGGAATGCATCCAAGAAAATCAAGGTGGATAGAGACCGGAAGAGTGAGGGAATTATATCCTCACTTATTCTCTGAATGATTTCATACTTTTTGTGGCCAAAAAGATTTCTAGTGGGAAGGTTTGATCCAGGTGGATCATCTCAAAAGTTGATAGAGTTAAAGTATTCAAAATGAAAAGTAAATCTTACAAAGTGGAATATCTCTTTAGCATCTTTCCGATGATGTTTGTTTCAGGGAAAACGACCTCCAGATGACGAAGATATCAAAAGTTGAAGTTTCATCAAAGATGGTTAAAATGGTGAAAAATGGTTAAAAAAATGTAATTTGGGGCTATGGGAATTGAACCCAAGACCTTAGAATAAGGCCCCCATGACCCCATGGTTGGGAAAAAAGGGGGTGGTCAAGGGCTTGTCCCTCAACCTTGCCAACAACGGGCCCCCCCCTTTGGTATTTAAATGCTACCATATATCCAAAGTCCATAACCATATAATAAATGCGCCATACCATATCATTTATACCATATATTAAACCAGCCAAATGTAATAAATGTGCCATACCATATCGTTTATACCATATATTAAACCAGCCAAATGTAATAAATGCGCCATACCATATCATTTATACCATATATTAAAACAAAGCCAAAAATCATATGCGGTGGGAGGAGAAGCCCGCGAGTTTGACCCTGGGACTTCCACTCCCCCTAATCACCATAACTACCAATGTGCCACCACCATGGGACGTGGAAAGAAGTGGCGAAATAACCTTAACAATTGCCAATATTTGGGGGATTTTGGAGGGCGTGTGGCCCATAGCTCGTGCCTCCCTAAACCATTGTTTTTTTCATTATTTAAATGAGGCATGGGCAGGAATCCTGAGGGGTGGGAGTTTTGATGCAAGCAGAGACTAGCACGCAGCCCGAGGTGGTTCTACATAGTGACCGAGGTGGATTTGCATGCAGTCCAAGGTGAATTTTCATGCAAACTGAGGTGGTTTACATGCAGATCAAGGTGGTTCTGAATTTGCACACATCCCGAGGTCGTACGGACTGTACAAATCAGACACAGATTTTGGAAATTGTGCTAAGAAGGGCATTTTGTGTCTAGTTTCTAAAATATATCGAGTTTATACTCAAAAGTCTCAGTTTTTTGTAAGGATTCCAGATCCAGCTTCAGTTTTTTCATTCAGGCATCCAGACAGAAAAGTGCTCACAGAATGTTTCAGATATACAGAAAGGTATTCATGTTCATACTTAAAAGTCTCATAATTTCATCTAACAGTTGTTGTTGAAGTCTGTTACTATATATGACAGATAGAAATCAGAAGTCACTTTGTAAGCATTTGAATACTTAATCTATTGGCCTTCCCATTTGGAAAGTGGCCCAAAGACATAGCCAAGGGGTCTAGTGAAATTCGTTACCAGTTCTTGTCCATAGACGATTTTCTTACATGTTTATGTGCTCATGTGCTTGATGCATGTTCTTTAATTTTTCATTACAAAGGTGGTTAACAGTTAAACTTCACATGCAAATAATGGTTAAAGATATTGAATTTTAGATCAAATAAATACTGAGACGAAGCTCACTGGAAAGAAGGCTAGAAAACTAAGTAAGAAGAGAGCTAAGATCGAAAAGTTGCAGAAAGATCTAGAGGGAACTTCGCAGAACGAAAATTTGCAGAAATTAAACTTCATTGAGATATCATAATAGAGTCACATGGCACTTCGCCATGGAAAAGAAATATATCCGTTGGGGACATTATAACCATTCGACCAACGCTCCAAACAGGTAGAAAAGCATTTATGGTTAGACAACTCGCCATCAGATCGTTGGAACCGCGTTGTAACGGACGTAACATAGTTAATGAAGGCTTCTCACCCATTGTAAGAGACCCTTTTCCAAGTTACCTATTTACCCCATCGCGCCATGCACTGAGAACACGTTTTATAACTGATATTTTGAGCCCACAGACTTGTTTATTTTACACAATGATCATTGCGCTATTGCCTTCTATCTTGTTGCAGTGTCTACGTTACTCTGCAAACCCAAGATATTCAATCCCAAGCACATATGTCCAAGGAGCTCAATGCAAACAAATAATCTGTGTTGAAAAATACTGAGAGGGGGGGTGAATCAGTATTTTGAGCTATTAACAATTTTTCATTTTTCTTTCACTGAAAAATCTTAGTCTACTTTATAGAGACCAGTTGTTGTATATTCTTATGAAAACAGTAGTGCATCCAGAGATCATATTATGGATTTCTTCCTTCATTAGATGTCATTTAAACAATAATTCAACAAAATAAACTAACACAGATGAATAGCACACATGAACACCAGAATTTAAGGTGGAAACCCAAATAGGGAGAAAAGCACCGCTTTTGTTGTCTCTGTCTTCAATGATTATTATTAAGAAAACATTCTACAACAATGTACTAGTGCAGACTCATACTAGTACGCAGGCTTCTACATGCAGAAGGCTACAACCTTCTCTCGTTTACCAGACTTTCCTAGAAGGGAGCTTCAACCCCCTGAAGATAGCACCAGTTTCTACTGGCAGATTGCTACTACTGAAGGGTTTAACCCTCATACTCACTGCTGACCATGTTTCATTAATTTTCACACTGGATCAGGCAGTTTCATATAATGGTTATGACAGTAACATAAATTATCTCAAGAGTAAACACAAATCTACAGACTGTCAGGCAGTTACCAAAGGACACATATNGTGCCTCTGATCTCATGGTTGTTGAACCCACAGCCGTGATCTCTCTGTCAATGTAGATCTGTCGCCTGACTGCCACAAGGAGGTTCCTCTTTCTTTAAACCTTTCATGATGCCTGCACAAATGACATCACCCACCAGTAGATATCCCTACTGTCAGAAAAATGGCCTCCGCATCCTTCTACTTCATGTTCTACCGAGAGCATCGACCCCTTTTTTAAACCCATTGGTCCAGGATCCGTTCAACGCTCATCGGGTCCCATCTTTATTGTCCAGAGGAAATCGGGCCCCTTTTTGAAATTTGCATTAAACCTATGCGCGCCTTTTCGAATCGGGTTTCGGCATTCCATATGCTAGCCCCTTCCAGCTAGACAATGGTCCATGTGACCTGCCTTCGTGCGACCTTGGCCTTATCACTCCATCAGAGTTTCGACACTTGCGATGACAAAATGTTTATGTCAACGGGATTCGTGATTTCCCGATTCGCGATGCGCTTCAGCCCTCCTGACTGAGCCCTGGTTCAT
>SNQJ01S0163076.1:0-21439 GCA_010110895.2 Picea sitchensis | reverse complement strand
AGATTTTGTTCCCTTCCTTCCAAAATTTTCCAACTTATTCCTTTCGTCATAGGAACATAAATGTAGATGGACAACCAAGGATATTCAAGGCTTCTTTTCAAAGAAGACTTTTTCTAGAGTTAGGATGAACACATGTTGCTTATCATGACTGCTACTTCCATGAAGAACATGGACATGTACTTCATGGTCTTCATGATTTATTTAATGGATCACATATTTAAGGATTAGCTCCCTCCTAATCCCAGCTTCATGCCTGAATGAGCAATATGCATGATCTTCTTTTGAAATTCTGCAATTATCTACCTCCTTCTGATAGAGTCCATGATCTTTTCTGCATCATTCTTGCTTTCTGCAAAGTGTCACAATTATATTCTATTTCCTCTTGATTACTAACTTCTTTTTGGTCTAACGCCCTGTGGGTATCTTCAAGTTTGGTTCTGATTGAGGCCCATCTAGTAGTTTTTACTTATATACTATTATGATAGTTTCCACAGGGATTGTCACCAAAGGTTGTCAATGTACTTCATCCTTTTCATATACATTACTAAATGTCATTGTAATCTAAATCCTTATCTTGTTATTCTCCCATAAGTATTGTTTCATTGACACTGGCCATATTTTCTTCTAAGAAATAGATACACATGATATGTACAGGAACTATGTAAACATGGTATGTATAAGGACTATGTTATAGAAGAATATTGTTGCCTTGACTAATAGAAAAAATTTTCTTCATCCTGCTTGACTTTCTTTGAGGGTTCCTTTTCTTTGGAAATAGTTGATTCATGTGTTTCCTTCATTTTCTTTAACTCGGGACATTGGTTCCTATAGTGACCATAGTTTCGATAGTTGAAGAACTGTATTTTTGACATATCTTTTTCTTGATTTGGTTTCTTCCTTGAGCCAAACTTCTTCTTATTCCTGAATTTCTTAAACTTTTCTATGTAGAATTGATCCACAGTCCTATGGCGAGGCTATTGGGAATCCTCCATGAAGGAGGAGTACAACTCCCTCCTTCAGAACTAGATTTGGGATCTGGCTCCCCTTCCTTCAGGAAGGAAACTTGTTAGGTGCAGATGGGTCTACACGACCAAGAGTGCAACTAATGAACATGTTAGAAGATACAAAGTCATGCTAGTTTCCAAAGGCTTTCAACAGGTGCACAATATTGACTATGAGGAGACCTTCATTCCAGTAGCGAATATGGATTCCATATGTTTGTCACTTTCCATTATGAAAGAAAAAGGATGGGAAGTCCATCAGATGGACGTGAATAATGCATTTCTTCACATATATCTCTCTAAGGAGCTCTATATGGATCAGATCCAAGGATTTATGGATGATTCATCTTTGGTATGTCGACTGAAAAAGTATTTTATTGCCTCAAGAAAGCACTGAGGGAATGGTATGTCAAGATGGACTCCTACCTCTTGTCACGGAACTTTGTACATTGTAATTCAGGCCTGAATGTTTACATGCTCAAGACGATTGATTAACTTGTACTTTTATTTCTATATGTTGATTATTTGATGACCATTGTTTTCATGAATTCAACGATTGTTGCAGTCAAGAGGATTTTTCATGACAGGTTCTTCATGAAGGAAATGGTTCCACTACATTTCCCCCTTGGAATCGAGATCATCCAGGATGCATCGGGAATCAAACTGTCTCAGGCAAAGTATGCATGAGATCTCCTTGAGATATTTCACATGACAGACCGAAATTTTTCCCCGACTCCTTTCCTACCAGGAGTCAGACTTGAGGATGGTGAGGAAACTCCACTAGTGGACAACACATTGTACAAACAACTAGTGGGGAGCGTTTTGTATCTCACACACTCTAGACCAGACCTCTCCTATGCAGTTGGATCAGTCTCCAAGTTCATGAAAGAGCTACATTGGAAGGTTGCAAAGTGTATCTTTCGATCCATACAGGGCACCATCACCTCTGGGATTCACTATGCAACAGAATCTACATTGGAACTCATAAGGATCACTGATTCTGACTAGGTTGGCAATAACATTGATCGCAAGTCCACATCTGGTTAATCACTCAGTCTTGGTTTCAAGCCTATCTGTTGGTCGAGCAATGAGAAATCTTCTATTGCTCTATCTTCAGCCGAGGTAGAGTACAGAGGGGTAGTTAACATAACCATTCAATCTATGTGGCTACAACATTTTCTCATTGAGTTGGGCATTTAGTTTCATTGGTCGATCGTCATCTAGTGTGACAACCAAAGCACTTTGAAGTTCTGCAGAGATCCAGGTCAAAGGTAGCGGACGAAGCACATGAAGATCCAAATGAACTACATCTGGGACTTTGTACATGAGGGGATCATCAACCTGCAGTTATTCCCTTCAACAATATACACTACAAACACTTCACCAAGACAGTCACTGAGAAGAAGTTCCATTCTCTACGTAGTTATCTTGGAGTGAAGGACATAGTTTCCTCGCAACTATCACTTCTTCTTTTTACATACATTGTACTTTGAGGGGGGCTTTTCCCATGAGGTTTTCCCTCTTTCCAAGTTTATTTCATTGTATATTTTTTATTGGGGTACCTAACATGGCCATGTTTCTAGGACCCATCCTTTATTTTCACCATAGTGATGTTCAGGGGGGGTGTTGGAGATACTTCACACACACCTAGTATTAACTTTTCCTAAGGTTTTCCCTATGTTTATTAGTCATAATTCAGTCTCCTATAGTTTAGGGAGAATATTCCTCTAGGAGAATATTTTCTTCAGTTCACACTTCAATTTTATTAGTTGAGTGGAGTCTAGATGCCCAATTGGGATCATCACCATATAATGCACATTTTCCTTGGGATTATCACCATACTAGCACATTACTCATGATTTCATGATCTCCTCCTCACTTCACTTTGTTTCAGTTAGTTAACTGAAGACTTAGAGACTAGTTAACTCAGACTAGGTTGTAGTTCACTCCCGTAACTACCTCGGAGACTAGACTAGGTGGAAGTTTACTTCCGCAACTACTAGTGTGTGTCCATATCACTCTAGACCAGCACTATGGCACATTGTCTTCTCCTCCAATGTGCATTACTTGAGTTATACAGACTATATCATGTGTAAATTATCATTCATTCATTTGGCTAGTGAGAATTCTTCCATTATTTCTCTCTTATGTATGTTTCTCATATTTTCTCTGCAAACTGTGTATGTCATTTGCTAGCTAGATCTATTCTGTGTAGGTTCAAAACATTTACAGGTTACACATAGAGGTTAATACCTCCCACAACTAGAGTAATATCAACATAGGCATGGTGTTAATGTTTCTTATATGGGTTGTGGATGTGGTGGACATCATTGTAATATACTAATGCATCATAACCCTCTAAATTTTTACCTTTTGTTAGGGTATACCATGGTTGGTTAAGTAGATAATTTCCATCACCTCTTGATTTAGGTAGTACTACTAGAGAATTAGAGGGAATGTAACATACCTCATATCCAAACCATACTTAACACTTTCCATATTTCCCATTCACTTCCATACCATATATCATATTTCCCCACTCATGGATAAATTGTCATAAGTCATTCAACAACATCATAAGTAAAGAAATGAAGACATGTGTAAGAGCTTAAAATTAAGAAAAACAAAATTTATTAAGGTAATTGCAGCCATAAAAAAGTTACAATCCAAAAAATAATAATGCTTGATCTATGCCACATCACTAAAAGGCCATTACCCCTAGTCCCATGCTCAGAAAAATGCACATCCAAAGAAAGGGACTAAGAAATAAAGAAATAAAGGAAGGATACATAAAATAAAAAGGAAAAGAAGAAATCAATAGTAAAACAAAGTGCCAAGGTGGTAACTTAAATCCTACTACACCCTCATGAAAACCATCATGAAATAAATGAAGACCCCTAGATCTTTAAATCTAGCAAAGAAAATACCTACAAATCATATATGAATATGAAGGTTGATTCATGAAGTTTCTACTTTCCCCTACTCCACATTATCCATCATATTACTTACTTCTAACTTAGAAATATAGGACATATATTGTGCTTTACTCATAAGGTTGTTAGGCCTTCTTCCTATATAAAGAGCCCCTCATTCATTTGTAGAACTTGTTGGAGAATAATTGGAAAGAACTCTTGTCTCACTTTGCTTAAGATATATCATATCATTTTCTTTGTCTTGAGATAATCTATTTAGGACGACTTCAAGCACTTGTTTATTGTAGGTTTCTTGGAGGAAAGAGATAATACAAGGTGAAAGGAGGAGCACTATGCTAAATTGGAGGAATATATAAGGTATTTTTAACTCATGCATATTGATCTTCAATCATTTATTTTTGGATCTAACACATCAAAATTTGAACATATAGGATTTCAAGTTCTTGTCTTTATACTAGAAATAGAGATTACCATATGTTACTTATAGGATTTAAAGTTCTTGTCTTTATACTAGAAATAGAAATAGGATTTCAAGGTGCCCACTAGAAATAGGATTTCAAGTGGGCACCTTGGGTGCGTGAACACGCGAAGGGACTTTCCCAAACATGAAGTGAAGCATGGGGTGGAAGTGACCAAGAGAGGGGGAACACCAAAGAGGTTGGGACACCTAGACACGAGGAGAAGACCCAAGGTTTCATTGCACTAGTCGCAAGGGAGGCGAAGGTTGATGAGAAAAAGGTTTCATTTGGGAATTTCAATCTACAAAAGCGTGCATTATTTTTTTTGTGTGCATTGGTCCAAGAAGGGGCATGACACACCCAAACGATGCGGTGTGTGAAGGTGGTTTTTGGAGTCCATATAAAAGAATAAGGGCTCATAACTAGGAAGATACAATAAGGAGAGAAAGATAAAAACTAAGATTATAAGGAAGATCCAAAAAATGAGAGGCGAGCTCCCTCAATGATCCAATTCACTCCACATGGGAGGACTTGTTCTTCCTTGAGATGATTATGTAGATAGAGTTGGGGTGAACTTATTTGGGATGAGTCCAACAATAGGTAGGGTGAATTTGTATTTGGGGAAGTCTTGTCATAGGTCTGGGTGAGGATTGTTATGAGGTGGAACCATAGGTCTTTTTGAAGCATTGCGACAGAGAAGAGATGGAGAGTCTATGGTGGGCACATGTTTGGGGTGCACTGTAAGAGTTACAAAAGTTTTTTCGACTGATGAATCTTGGTGTGATGAATCTATGTATGATTGTCTTCATGAGGTTAGGTGAGTTGTGAGACTCTTCCCAAGTTGTAAACCAAGATGGTAGTGCTCATGTTGTATCTATTTCATAATAATAAGACTCATCCATATGTTAGGAACGTCTTGTGTCGCAGAAACCATAGCGTTTTGTCTCTTGTTTTTTTCGCAAGTGTTCTCTTCATTTCATGGATGTATTCTTAAATGACTAAGTGTTAATATGTTAACAAATTGTCTAAGTATACAAGTGATTTTCAATAGAGTAGGATTGTGACTCACTCATAGCCTAGAATCGAGTATGGGTATGCTCTAGGTGAAATGATCTAACCATATTTTCTAAGCATAGAAAGGATCCTATTCACCATCTAAGACATATTTTCAACATTTGTAAGAAGTATGGAATATCCTTAAATCCAAACAAGTCAATATTTGGGGTGGATGAAAAGAATTTTCCAGGTAATATTATCTCTAAAGAGGGGGTCAAGATTTATCCAATGAGAATTGAATCCATCCATAAGGTCCCCTTACATGATACCAAGAGGGCTATGCAATATTTCTTTGGGAAATATTAACTTTCTTAGGAGTTTCATCCCAAATTTTGCTAAAATCACTAAGCCAATATCTAATATTTTTGATAAAGACAAAAAATTCAAATGTGATGATCACACTAGAGCCTCCTTTAGAATGATTAAAAATTCTATAAATATGACACAGGCCTTAGTTAGTCCTAACTATTCAAGTGAGTTTCAACTCTTTTCCTTTTCCTTGGAAGAAATGATGGGTGATATCCTTTTTCCAAAGAATGATTATAATGAATAGAATCCTATAGCATTTATGATTCAATAACTAAGGGATTATGAGTTGAATTATAAGGTATGGAGAAACAATCCTATGCCTTAGTGTAATCCTTGAAGCACTTCTATCCTTATGTGGCATATTCCAAGATCATCGCTTAAATCTCACATGTTATGAAGGATATTTGTTCTCAACAAGATTTCCTTGGAATACATCTCAAGTGGGTATCTGGAATTCAAGAGTATGAATTAGAGATCAAACCAGCTAAATTGGTGAAGGGTTAGAATCTTGTACCATTTCTTGCTAAGGGAAATGAAAATGAATTGGGTATTAACATGGTGGCTGATGTTTTGGATAACTTAGAAAAACATGAGCAGTACTTGGACATTATTTACCAGGGATGATTTTAAGGATGGAAATTTATTTTAAATTGTAGAAACCTTGGAGAATCTTACTAATCCTTCATATGCCAACTATAAATGTTTAGCGATATTTTTGTAAAAATATTCAAATTTATAAGAATTTTATATAGTTTTTATAAAATTTTGGCGATTTTTAAGGTAAAATAATTTTATCCGATAGAATTTGGGTGAATAATTTTTAAAATAACGAATCTCATTTTTGGAAAAACCATGGAAAATTATCCCATGAGCGAAATTTAGCCCCTAAAATCATCCATGTTATTTACATCTTGAAACACTTAGCATGTCCAAACCACCTTTTTTATCATAAGAGAAGTTCCTTGAGGTTGAAAGTTACTAAGTATTGTATCATTCAAGATGGTCTTGGTTGGAGGAATCATGATGGCCTTCTGCTAAGATGTGTTGATGATAAAGAGGCCAAGAATTTAATGGAAAATTTACACAAGGGATTGTGTGGTGGACATCGTGTTGCCTTGGCCACAACGCATAAGATACTGAGGTTAGGTTATTACTAGCCTACCATTTTCCATGATATCCATAAATTTTTCATATCATGCCAACAATTCCAACTGTTTATTGGGAAACAACATTTAGCAACCCTACCTTTGCAACTAATTATTGTAGAGGCACCATTTTAATAGTGGGGCCTTGACTTCATCGAGGAATTTGAAGAAAAATCTAGTAATGGATTTAAGTGGGTCCTCATAGTTGTTGACTATTTCTTGAGATGGTTTAAAGTTATTCCAACTAATAAAGAAATAGATAGTGTATTCAAAGTGTTTTTAGAAGAAAGAATCATCACTAGATTTGGTGTCCCATTCAAGATCATTGTTGATAATGTCAAAGCATTTAGTTCACCTGACTTGTGTTCTTTATGTTTTGATAATGACATTATCTTGTCCCACTCGTCCAATTATTACCCACAAGGGAATGGTCTCGTTGATTCAAGTGAAAAAAATGTAATGATCGTGAACTAAGAATACTATGGGGGAAAACAACAAAATATGGGATAGTAATATTAAGCATGCTCTTTAGGCATATGCAATCAGGAAGAAACAATCAATAGTATGAAGCCCACTCAAGTGATTGTATGGGATGGAAGTTACTTTTCTAATTCATTTGAATATCCATATATACCAATTACTTGATAACTTCACTACTAAGAAAGAATCATTTCAAGAAAGGATGCATCATCTTGTAGAACTGGATGAAAATAGAAGGAAACCCTTTGATTGTCTTAAGGAAAATCCGTTGTAGTATTCTATGATACTAATGTCCTTTCCTTTGATGCATTGATTTGATTGCCTTATACTATGGTTTTCTTTGATTTTCATGCAATTTTCTTAGAATAATTTTGTGTTTTATTTACATTTTTTCACTTAAAATTATAATAATTTTGATTTCCTACAAAGTCGTGGTTTGGTGTCATAGCATTGTTATCTAGGGTTGTAGAATTTCCCTATTCTTGTGTTGTTGATATTTGGGGCAATTGTTAGATATGCATGTAGATTGCAGGTTTGAACGATATTCTATATTTCTCATAAACTCTTCTTATAAGAGTGCATGTACTTGAGTTGAAGCTATATATTCTCATATGATGTGATGATGTTACATGGGAAAATAGTACCCGAGCCANTTAGATATGCATGTAGATTGCAGGTTTGAACGATATTCTATATTTCTCATAAACTCTTCTTATAAGAGTGCATGTACTTGAGTTGAAGCTATATATTCTCATATGATGTGATGATGTTACATGGGAAAATAGTACCCGAGCCACCCTTCTAACTATGTGGTGTTTGAGTTCACATGAGCACTCTTTCTCATCTCATTTAGACTTAGACTCATTATTTCTAATTCTCATTTAGTTACATGATGATATCACCTCACAATGGGCATTGAAAAATTTATATCAGATGACTTATCCATGGTATATCATCTCCTATAGCGTACACCTCAGATGATATATGCACTTGCATATGGTACACTATACTTTCACACACATGGTTCTAAGGTATTTTGGTTTAGTTTGTTCGCTTCATTTTCTCTATTATGGTTTCATGTATGGGTTTCCTGATTAGACTGTTATAATAATAGAGATGTGTGCATTTTCACCATAGAAAATATAGAAATATTTCCACCCAATGATAGGCACAAAGGCCACCCCCGAGCACCTTTAACCTTGAAAGGAAGAATAATTTCGGAAGCATACCTTAGAACCAATAGCCAACCAAGGTAGCATATCTCTCTCCAAAACTAGCATACCAAGAAGAAATTCCAAACCATAACCAAAGACCATGTCACTACTGCAACAATTTCATCTCTCCTCTAGTAATGCACACCACTTTTCCTTATGCAGTCATGAGAGTGAGTGAGAAAAATGATCTCTAGCACCCTCTATTTATACTGCTCCAAGTCACCTCACTAGGTCGACTTCTCTTCATGGAGGTTAATAACTTAATATTAATTATTCTCTTGAGCCAACTTGTCTTCTATATTCATTATCAAACGTTCTAAGGTTTCTCCTTGCTTCCAAGAATATTCTATTCTCATCAAAGGTTACACATAGAGGTTAATATCTCCCGCAACTACCGTAATATCAAAACTCCCTCCTAGATAGGAATGTATTAAAGGAAATGGTATTGAGCACAAAAAGACCATTCAACCGATAACATCATCATAGCTACACATGTTATCTCATGATCAAATCACGAGCATAATCATCACTATCCATGGAAATAAGAACAATGCCATCGAATAGAACACAATTATGTCTATTCATAGTAGTATACAACTACTATCCAGTGGTACAAAACCACTCCTATTAGCACACAACTACTAACCAGTGACACATAGTCACTACCAGTGGATCACATCCACCACAGTAGAATACATCTATTGTCCAGAGACATATAGTCTCCACAAAAATCATGCCACCTAATATCAACCTACATCAAAAACATCATGATACAAACTTAGTCATTTAGGCCATTCTTCCCCTCACATATGTGAGATCTGGAAGATAATATTCCCTGAAAAAGTTAAGAATCATCTATGGGTTTTCTGGACTATTCTTCCCAAGCATAAAAGAATAATTTTCCCTAATTGTTGAACCTAGACCATTCAACCTAGTTGGGCCATTCTTATTGAACGATTCAGAGTGAAAACTGGAGAGAATGAGTCTTCCATAGGGAATGACTATCTAGACCATTTCCTATGAAAATGATTGTCTTTTACCAACCTCCTACATCAGACCATTTTTCAAAACTTCTCACAACTGTGAACTTCAAAAGAATGACTTCCCGGAGAGGAAGACCATACCACTTCTCAGAGTGACTTCCAAGGAGAATGAATATCCTAGAACATTCCCCCACATTGGCCACAAGGGGAATCAATGTCTATGGCACATCAAAAATCTGTCAAACTAGGACAGTCCATCTAAAATCTTGGACCACTTTTCGGACTGAAAAGTGACTGCCCATCTTGGACCATTTTTCAAACTAAAAATGACTGTTGATATATCAATAACATATCATTTATCCCTCTCAAATTTGGGAGCCATCTCTTCCCTTTCAACTAAGGCAGTTATCTCCACGAGCCCCATATTATCCCCTAAGTATGCAAACTTATTCTGGACAAAGGTTTTGTTAAAATATATGCTAGCTTCTCATCTGTGGAGATATATCAGATAACCACTTCTCTCTTCCATACCTTATCATGAAGAAAATAAGACTTGATCTTAATGTCATTTTACTTTTCATGGAACATCGGGTTCTCTGAGAGATTCACACAACTCTAATTATCATTATATATCACGGTCGAATCCAACACCTTATCAAACAGTACAAAAACTAAGTTACATAGCCATCTTCTTATCATGACTTCTACTTCCATGAAGAATGTGGGCAAGTACTTCATAGTCTTGATAGGTTCTTTAATGGATCACATCTTTAAGGAATAACTCCATTCTAATCCCAGCTTCATGCCTGAAAGAGAAATATGCATGATCTTCTTTTGGAATTCTGCAATTAGCTCCCTCCATCTGAGAGAGTCCATGCTTCCGTGTGCATCCTTCTTGCTTTATGAAAAGTGTCACAAGTGTATTATAATTTCCTCTTGATTACTGACTTCTTCCTAGTCTGACTCATTCCAGGTCTCTTAAAGTTTGGTTTTGATTGATTCCCATCTAGCAATTGTTACTTATATACTATTATGATAGCTTCCACATGGATTGTCACCAAAGCTTATCAACATACTTCATCCTTTTCAGATACATTACTAGTAGTCATTGTAATGGAAATCCTTATCTTGTTATTCTCCCATAAGTATTGTTTCATTGACACTGACCATATTATGTTATAAGAAACAAATGCACATGATATGTACAAGAACTATGTAAACATGGTATGTATAAGGACTATGTTACAAAAGAATATTGTTATCTTGACTAGTAGAAAACATTTGCTTCATCCTGCTTGAATTTATTTGAGGGTTCCTTTTCTTTGGAAACTGTTGCTTCGTGTGTTTCCTTCATTTTATTTAAATCAGGACACTAATTTCCATAGTGACCATAGTTTCGACAGTTGAAGCATTGTATTTTTGACATATCTTTTTCTTGATTTGGTTTCTTCCTTGAGACACAATTCTTCTTATTCCTGCATTTCTTGAACTTTCTATGTAGGCTTGATCCACAATCCTATGGCGAGGTTGTTGGGAATCCATTTTGGGAATCCTCCATGCAGGAGGAGTACAACTCCCTCCTCGAGAACCAGACTTGGGATCTCGTTCCCCTTCCATCAAGAAGGAAACTTGTTAGGTGTTGATGGGTCTATAGGACAAAGAGCACAACAGATGGACTTGTTAGCATATACAAAGCCAAGCTAATTTCCAAAGGCTTTCAACATGTGCACGATATTCACTATGATGAAATCTTCATTCCAGTAGAGAATATGGATTCCATATGTTAAGCACTTTCCATTGAAAAGACAAAGGATGGAAAGTCCATGAGATGGACATAAATAATACATTTCTTCACGAAGATCTCTCTAAGGAGATCTATATGGAGCATCCCCGGGGATTTATGCAAGATTCATCTTTGGTCTGTCGAATAAAGAAGTCTCTTTATGGCCTCAAGCAGGCCCTGAGGGCATAGTATGTCAAGATGGACTCCTACCTATTGTCATAGAACTTTGTACGATGTAATTCAGACCCAAAGTTTTACATCCTCAGGACGGTTGATTCACTTCTACCCTTAGTTTTGTATGTTGATTATTGGTTGCTCGAATTCAACAATTGTTGTAGTCAAGAGGATTTTTCATGACAGGTTCTTGATGAAGGACATTTGTCCGTGACATTTCTTCTTTGGAATTGAGATCAACTAGGATGTAACAAGCATCAAACTGTCTCAAGTCAAGTATGCACAAGATATCCTTGAGATATTTCACATGACAAACTACAATTCTTCCCCAAATCCTTTCCTACCCAGAGTTAGACTTGATGATGGAGGGGACACTCCACTGTTGGACAACACACTGTACAAACAACTAGTGGGGAGCTTGGTGTATCTCACACACTCCAGACTAGACCTCTCCTATGTAGTTGGAGCAGTCTCCAAGTTCATGCAGGAGTTGCATGAGCTACATTGGAAGGCTGCAAAGTGTATCCTTTGATCCGTACAAGGAACCATCACCTTTGGGATTCACTATGCAACAGGCTCTACATTGGACCTCATCGGATTCACTAATTATGACTGGGTTGGCGATATAATTGATTGCAAGTTCACATCTAGTTACTCAATCAATCTTGGTTTCGAGCCTATTTGTTGGTCGAGCAAGAAGCAGGATTTGGTTTCTCTATCTTCAGCCAAGGAAGAGTACAGAGGGGTAATTAACATAACCATTCAAGCTATGTGGCTACAACATTTTCTCACTGAGTTGGGCATTAAGTTTCATCGGTCGATCATCATCTAAAGTTCTACAGAGATCCAATTCAGAGGTAGCAAATGAAGCACATCGAGATCCACATGCACTACATCCAGGACTTAGTACACAAGGGGATCATCAACCTGCAATTTTCTCCTTCAACAAAATAGACTGCAAACACTTCACCAAGACCTTCACTGAGCAAAAGTTTCATTTTCCGCGCAGTCATCTTGGAGTGAAGGCCATAGTTGCCTAGAAACTGTCAGTTCTTCTTTTTACATACATTGTACTTTGAAAGGGGGTTTTCCCATGAGGTTTTCCCTCTTTCCTCGTTTATTTCAGTGTATCTTTTGTATTTAGGTGCTTAACATGGCCTTGTTGCGAGGAGCCATTCTTTATTTTCACCATAGTGATGTTCAAGGGGGTTGTTGGAGATACTTCACGCACACCTAGGATTTCTTTTTACTAAGGTTTTGCCTATGTTTATTAGTCATTATTCAATCTCCTATAGTTTAGGGAGAATATTCCTCTACGAGGACATAAAAGAAAAACAAAGTGCCAAGGTGGTAACTTAAATCCTACTACACGCTCATGAAAACCATCATGAAATAAATGAAGATCCCTAGATCTTGAAATCTAGCAAAAAAAATACCTACAAATCATATATGACTATGAAGGTTGATTCATGAAGTTTCTACTTTCCCCTTGCTGCACATTATCCATTATCCATCATAATTCTTACTTCTAACATAGAAATCTAGAACATATATTGTGTTTTTAGTCATAAGGTTGTTAGGCTTTCTTCCTATATAAAGAGCCCATCCCTCATTTGTAGAACTTCTTGGAGAATAATTGGAAAGAACTCTTGTCTCACTTTGCTTAAGCTATATCATATTATTTTCTTTGTCTTTAGCTATTTTATTGTAGGTTTCTTGGAGAAAAGAAATAATACAAGGCCAAAGGAGGAGAACTATGTTATAAATTGATCTATTTTTTAAACAACATAAATATATAAATTGATCCATAAATAAGTATGATTAACATTTTGAAGATTTTGTGCTCTTTCTCTGTTGGCTACCAATATGAGGCCTTGAAATCAGCCTGAAAAACGCTTTTAACTATTACAATAACTCATAAATCAAATTAGAATGGACTTTCATTCTTTTCATGCAATTTTGAGGAAATGCATCATGACTAAATAAAAGAATTTTGAGAAAATGCACCATGACTAAATAAACTAAGATTAAGATGACATCATAACAATACAAAATATTAAGATGATATCATAACAAAACAAAATAGAGAGAAAGAATGAAGTAAGTAGGAAGTAAGTATAATCCAATAAATGCTTTAATGAAAATCCAATAAAACCGAATTTAATTCCGAGTTTCAGCTGAAAAGTATTGCCATGATAACACAAAAGCAYGAAAACAGAATTCGTAGCATATGTTTCCTTTCTGTTGCAAAAAAWTTGGAGGAAACTCTACTTATGATATTAAAATCAGTTCATCTGGTTTTATGACTTCAGTTTGGTTGGAGGTGTCTTACCAGAGAAAAGCGAGTGCCATCACTAATACCTTGAAGCGTCCCAACGCTAATCACAACAGCGGACACACCTTGTCTATTTAAGATCCACCAACCTCCTCTTTCAACAGCTCCTCCTTCAGCATCGCGAAGTTTCGCCAAAACCAAAATACAATCACTACCAAAATGCTGCGCACTCAAACGCCAAACACAGAAGGAAACGACGTGCAGTGCCCCCATCAAACGAACAAGCAAACGAACATGTTCTCCCCACCTCTTCTCCCTCTTCAACCACAGGTTCACAACAATCCCTTCCCTAGATTTTTCTCTTTTTATGAAGAACAAATCATTGTTATGAGAAGAAATCAGCTCTACCTGGTCAAACAGGGAGCTCATAGGCGATGCATATATACGAGGTAGCACTAAGCGTCGCAACCAGTGGGATATTCCGCGACAACTATTCTCGTATAATTCCATTATACTATATGCATCATTTAGCGGATGTGTTGAACGGTACTCTATCCATTTCCATTCTAGTTCGCTGGAATTCATTACCATGTTATAAGGACCGCCTCCTGCATCCGCGAAGCTGAACACCGAGGATTCGTTTGCATGTAATTTTGAATCTCGGTGCCAAAGTTCCCCAAGGTTAAACGCTTCTCGGCGCCCTCCATATACAACTAAACGTCTTCTAGGAACGTCATTTTCCAGCATCACAACACCATTGCCGGCTTCTATCAAATGGATTTCTCTAGCTCTAATTGCTCTCAGTTCATTGATTTCATCTGAATTCTGCGCCTGAAATATTATCAGACTGTACCCATATCCATTGTTTATCTGTTTCCATTCACAGATCTTGTTCCGCACAGCTCGTGTTCTTAGCAGACTAGCCAGTGCTCGATCCGTACATCTCATTCTAGCTATAGCAGCAATATCACAACGACTGAGAATATTGCCCAATGTGGAGGGGTTCAGCTTCGCAAATGGATTATCCATCAATAATCTCCACTGAAAAATTAAAATTCAACACCTTCCCACCCACTGGAAATTTGTAAAATTCAAACAAAGCAAAGCAAAACCCGAGCCCGAGATGTCCGAGACTGTTTCACCCTGATTCCTCATTTTATATGATTTTTCATGCCGCGTGTATTAAGGTACAAAATCGTTATAATCCGGCAGTTTGATAAGGGAACTCATATCGACGGATGGAATTTGAGGGGCACGATTTTTCATGCCGCGTGTATTAAGGTACATAACCGTTATAATCCGGCCGTTGGGTAAGGGAACTCATATCGTCGGGACTCGGATGGAATTTGAGGGGCACGATTTTTCATGCCGCGTGTATTAAGGAACATAACCGTTATAATCCGGCCGTTGGATAAGGGAACTCATATCGTCGGATGGAATTTGAGGGGCAAATTGCCCCTCAAATATCAAATCATTATCTAAGGAATTGGATGGGGGCGATTTGCCCATTAAATATAGTTAAAATTTTGCAATGATGGTCAACATTGTTGGTTAGAACTTTGAAAATGGGTAATTAAGTTGCGTGAACTCTCAAATTTGAGGGGTTTTTTTTTTTTAAGGATATTTTTGTTTTTGAAATTTCATAAAAAATAATTTCACAGATGTTATGGAGAAAGCTCTCTTATGATTATGGGTGGGTTGACTCAATCCCATAATTGCAATCAAATAATCTTATAACTAATTAACTAACTTATGGTTGAAAAGTGAGAGGCATACCATGTTTCTAATGTTTGATAACGATACTTTGGTTCAAATCTTTCGCTTCAATGTTTCTTCCCAGTAGATTTTTTTATCACCTGTGAACAATCAATCAAGTTGATAATCACATAGGAGTAGTTACAAGATAACTAATTCTCATAAAAGACTATTGAAAGTAAAACAATTAGTGTTTTAGAAAATTAAATGTTTAAACATAAACATCATACACTAAAATATGAATAATTGATGGGAAAGAGGTATCTTTATTAATGAACGATGAGACGAGGGTAATTACCATCTGTATCCACTGCGATATTGTTTTGGAATTGGACTTTAAGTCCCTCGACCCAGGCTAATGACAATTAATAGTAGCTTTAATTTCAATGCTCGAACAAGTCTAAGGAAAAAGTGTGGATTCTTACCGACAAGATATCGGGAGCAATGAAGGATGGAAATAGGGGTTTCCAAATTCAAAGGAATAAATCAAAAGCAAGGGAAAAAGGGGCCTACCCAGTCCCGCTCTGATTTTCTTCACCTCTAGTCTTAGGCTCGTTTTATACCTTCTTTAAATGGTTGGAGTGGTTACAAACAATTGTAAATGGGGAATAGGAGGTCAGGAATAGGGGTACATGTAAAGCCCACTACAAAATACACAAAATATTATATTTTTTAGCCAAATTAAGAGGTATGTGCCCACAAAGGAGAAACATGTGTACCTACATGCCTTACATAATTAATAGGGATCATATATGTCAAAAAAAAAATGAGATTTTTGAATATTTCAGAGGAGGAAAAGGGGGATTAATTCTGCAAGTAGGGAAAGGTTATGGCCAAGATGGCACCAGTGCATATGTAGTGGAATTTGATGCTATAACAATAGGAACTATGTCTAAAGTTATAGTTTCATTCATGTGTTAGGATTTTTTGATTTTTTGATGCTATAACCATATGAACTATGCCTAAAGTTGGAACGTCTTATTTGTTGATTTTTAAAATTGAAATTGTGTGCAAACTGCGATATAAGGGTAATTTGTTAAGCTTTTTTGTTTATGTTTTTAATAGTGTTGTATTTTATGTGAAACCGTTTGATAATGTTATGTTAAATGCAATTTCCTAATAATTTTATGTTGTGCTTACAGTACTTTTGTATTTACAACAAAAATTGACAAAAACACATATGACACATAATATTTAAATGATAGGGGAAAATAAAAATAGAACATCATGAGAAGGGCAGTTTTAAGAAGAAACTCGTCATCAAAAATTTACTTGACGGGTATAAGGGCTCGTCAAATTTATACCTTGACTCAAATATGCAATTCCAACCATTTATAACTAGATTTCAGACAAAATTAATCAAAAACTAGAACATTCACAATATGCTAAAATGACCAAAAATATATAATTTTGACTCGCCAAAAAAACTACCCTAACAAAAAAAAATGGAAATATTTGATTTAAATACTCCATACAAAAAAACTGTTAAATGGTAAATTAGATATATTAAATTATAATTAAAAATATATAGAATCAAAATTAGTTTTAGATATATTAAATTATAATTAAAAATATATAGAATCAAAATTAGTTTTTTAAACTATTAGATTGGTCAACAGCCAATTTATTGTTTTTTGGGTTTGTCAAAAAAAATTGCCAAAACAATAGAATATAGCAATTTGATTTAAATGTCCCATAAAAAAAAAACATTAAATGGTAAATTACATATATTAAATTATGATCTAAAAATACATAGAATTAAATTTTTTTTAGTAGTTAGGTTGGTCAACACTTAATTTAATATTTTTTGGGTTCACGTTTAAGATAAGCTAAAACAAAATTTTGTCTCACCCAAATGAGAGAACTTAAACTATTCTTACAAGATACGGAGTGATTAGCTTTGAATGCCGCATATTGGATAATAGATGGAGTGATTTGATTTGAATGCCCCATGTTGGATGATAAATTCATGGTATATTATATTATGATTAAAAAATACAAAAAATTAAAGGTAGTTTTTTAAGCAGTTGGGTTGGTATATACCTAATTTAGTATTTTTGGGGTTTGCATATAGTGGATATAACTCCTATTTTATTAATATATTTATAGTTTGAACACATAAATAATAGTTTGTGATGGAAAAATATGTTTTAATATGATTTTATATAAAAAAATTAATACAATTTAGGATATGATGTGGTATAAATTTAGCAATGTAGATTTATCTTAATTTATATTTATTAAATATGGAGAAAAGTAAAAAAATAGAATGTTGTTATTTTTTTTTTTATTTTTTTTTTTATGTTTCATGAGTTTTGAATTATTGGGAATGTGGATACGAGTGTAGTGTCTAGAATGGATAGAAGTTTCACCCAAATTTATAGGCAATGTCGAGTCGAGAACATCAATATTATGTATTAAAAAATTAGTTTAGATTACTATGTATCTTGGTAATGATAATTGGAGGTCAATCTAGGATAGCTTTACTTATACTAAGTCTTGAAACAACTATAATATCGAAATTACTTATTTAATTTGAGCAAGTAATTATATGAATATATTAAAGTATGTGGATTTTAAAGTTCCTCATAATGTTGGGAAGGGGGTATATAAAGGTGAAGATAATGTGATTGGTAGGACAAAGGATAAACATAGTCATTATAAATTAGTCTTGTGAAAAAAAGAGAGTTATTTTGTTATTATTAATAAGGTAAAAGTAAATAACAAAATGTTAAATTTTAAAGATTAGAGAGTAGTTAGTCGATAATAGGTATTAAATAATAATAAAATTAATAAAACATAATTATTAAATAATAATATAGTGAATAATAATTAATTGAAATTAGTTAGAGCTTAGGAATTGAAATACAATTTTAAAAGGAAATTAAATATAAAAGGTCAAGTTGTTCAATAATAATTGTTAAATAGAGTAATTAATCATTGGAGTTCATTAGAGGTTAGGTATTGAGGACCAAAATGAATAATTTAAAATAAATAAATAAATAGTAAAATTAAAAACTTAAAGGATTTAGGAAGGTAGAAAATCAGTTAAAAAGAGAATGTTTGAATAGATGAAAAGTAGAATAATAAATTTTAAAAGAATGGTTAGTTAATAATAATTGTTAAATAATAATTATATAACTAATATTAATTAAGTTATATAATCAGTACTAATTACATAATAATTAGAATTAATTAGAGATTAGGAATAATAATAATTGAAAGTTAATTGAAAGTAATGGATTTAGGATGATTAAATTGACAATTGTGGATTTAGGATGATAAAAATTATTGATTAAACATTGGAATGATAATATTTTTTTACAAAGGCGGGGGGTGGGGGGAGTGTTGCACGAGAACAAATGAGGAAAGAGTGGAAGAGGAAAGACATAAGAAAGTTTAGCTTGATTGCCTGATGCGATGAATGACAGTTTTTCAGGATTGACTAAGTTTATACCCGTCTTCATGGTTATAATTGTTAGGATTTTTTTTCAATTTCAAGAGCTTCGCGTATGACGCGAGAAGAGTAATTGGTTGTTAAGGCCAATATTTTGGTCCTGTAAAAACAAAATAGATGTTTAGAATTGAAAGAGTGTTTAGCAGTAACTAATTTAGAGATGTGATTGTGGGTTGTGTTAGATATCTGTTCTTTGAGATTGGCTTTGAAGAGTCTCCCAATTTGGCCAATGTATGATTTTCTATAGGAGCAAGGAGTTTGGTAAAATCCTAGACCAAGTATTAGGTAAGAATTATCCTTCACAGATCTTTAGGATTGTTTGAGAGTTTTGAAAGGCTTGAAGACAGTTTTAATATTTGTTTTGGCAAGAATTTTGGATATGTGATCAATAGTGCCTTGAATGTAGGGGAGAGAAAGGAGAGGTAGGGGGGGCGGAGAGGAGGAAGAAAAGTTATACTTAAGGTTGTGGGCTAAGAAAAAATATTTTTTAATTTAAGAGGAGTTGTAGCCATTGGAAAAAACAGCCTTGATTAGGTGGGATTTTTTTTTCTCAAGAAATTGGGGGTCAAAGATTCAAATGGATCTAGTGACAAGAGTTTTGAGGACAACATACTTTTGAGAAGGATGATGATGGGATTAGGAATGGAGGTATATTTCAGTATGAGTCATTTTTGTGATAAACTTACCAGGTAAGGGAACCATTAGGGAGTCGAGAGATGAGAACATCAAGAAACAGGAGGGATATGTCCTTCACCATTTCCATAGTGAATTGGATATCAGGGGAAGTTTTATTTAAATGGTTGAAGAAGGATGTCAGAGAGGAGAGACCATGAGGCCAGATAAAGAAATTATCATCAACAAATATGAACCAACATTTAGGTTTGAGATGAAAGTTGTTGAGGACTCAGGTCTCAAAGTGCTCCATGAAAATGTTAGCAACCACGAGGGATAAAGAATACCCCATGGATGTTCCTTCAGTCTATTCATAGAAAGTACCTTTAAAGGTGAATAAGGTGGAGGTAAGGCATATTTCAATTAGGTTTAGGGTTTCATGATCTACCATCTTGGAGATGAGGTGTAATTCTTTGGGTATAGAAATCTTTGTAAATAAATAGACAACATCAAAGTTGACCAATAATTCTTGGTCATCGAGTTGAATATCATGATTTTTTTGGATAAATTTAGAGGATTATTGAATGAAGCATGGAGTTTAAAGGGTTTAAGTTTGAGATCCAAAAAGAGGGAAATGGAATGGCTGGGGGCACGAATATCTCTAACTATGGGTCTCAGGGGGATGTATTTTTGGTGGAACATGAAACCCTAAACCTAATTTAAATATGAATTACCTCCACCATATTCACCTTTAAAGGTACCTTCTATGAACAAACTGAAGGAACAACCATGGGATCTTCTCTATCCACCGTGATTGTTAACATTTTCATGGATCACTTTGATATATCATCCCTCAACAAATTTCATCTCAAACCTAAATGATGGTTCAAATTCATTGATGATACTTTCATTATCTGGCCTCATTGTCTCTCGTCACTGACATCCTTCCTTCAAATTCATTATGGAAATGTAGAAGGACAAATCCCTCCCCTTTCTTGATGTTCTCATCTCTTTCCTCCATAGTGGTTCCCTTGCTCACAAATTTTATCATAAAAAGACTCATACCAACCATTACCTTCACATTGAATCACATCACAATCCTTCTCAAAATTTTGTTGTCCTCAAAACTTTTGTCACTCGAGCCATTCAAATATCTCACCTGCAATTTCTTGAGAAAGAAAAATCCGACCCAATGAAGGCCATTTTGTCCAATGGCTACATGTCCTCTCAAATTAACAAATATTTTCTCTCAACCCACAACCCTAAGTCAAACTTTTATTCCACCTCTTCTCCCCCCTAGCTCTTTTTTATCTCCCCTACATCCAAGGCACTACTGATCACATATCCAATATTCTTTCCAAAAATAATAACAAGACTGTCTTCAAGCCTTTCAAAACTTTCAAATAATACTTTAGATCTACCAAGGATAATTGTAACATCCCGCTCTAGCGCACTTAGAAAACTTATTCTTTGAGGACCCTTGCTCGCAAGTGATCTGGATTTTTATGATGATAAAACATTTATCCCTGATGATGATGCGTCATGATAGATCACATGATGTTTTACTTCTTTGATATAAACATGTGCTATTGACTCAGTTTTATTGAGTGTGCAGGGTTTTTGACCTGGAGGATGCAGAGGCATCAACGGAACCCTTGGACTCCGGATTGAGTCAGGAGTGTGCTATTTGAGTTGATTTATTTACCATGATATTTATTGTTTTGATGATATGTTGTTGACATGATCTGACATGATGGTTGATGATGCAGGCTGATGATAGCTTGCCGACCAGACTCACATATGG
>SNQJ01S0163075.1:0-21376 GCA_010110895.2 Picea sitchensis | reverse complement strand
GAGGCTTCCATTAATTTGCAATTACTAGCCTTATGTCCATAGTTATGGAATCTAAAGCATTCTAGGTCCACTTCTTGGAGAGGTGCAAAGGAGTTATAGTTTCTTCTTTTTACTTGATTTACTGCTTGGTTATCTCTACGATTATATTTCTTAACCCTCTAATTTCTCCTTCTATATTCTCTACAATTCATAGCTTTGTGTCTGAAATTAGAGCATTCAAAGAAATAACCAAAGAAAATGCGAGGATACCTGTTTTGATAGAACTTCTTTGGTATTGTGTTATCTTCCTTCTTGATGGGTGGAAGTGGTCCTCTAGAGTTTTGTTCATTTCTTGTATTCTCTTCATTTTTCTTCTTGAATGTACTAAGGAGAGTATCTGCAAAAGATTTTGAATTAACTTGGTTTTATTCTTGTGAATAGCCTATTCCATTTTTATTACCCGATTCCCTTTGTGTGGTAATAATCTTATCTAATATTTTAGAACTATTTTCATATTTTGTTTGAATGAGCTTTGCATCCAGTTCTTTTCTCAAGTGAACTATTTCTTCCTCCATTCTTTCACATGTTGTTTCTTTTTCTCTAAGAGACTTTTCCATACTTTCTTTGATCCTATTTGCTTCTAGGATTTGGTTTTTTAGGTTTCTCATGATTTTATCCATCTCATTTTCTTTCTATTCATGTTTTTCATTTTGTTCGACTACAAAACTTTTCAGCTGTCTATATTTGGTTTTGTATTTTCTTAATTCATCCAAGGAACTGAGAAGTTCTTCTTCCATATTAACTTTTGCTTCATCTTCTGACTCTTTCTTATGTTTAATTTCTTTTATATCATTAGACTCTTAAATACCTATAAAAAGGACTTCATCATCATCATTGTCACTATACTCTGATGAACTGTTGTTTTCTTCTTTTGAGTAAAAGTTTTTTTCCCCTTTGTAAAACTTTTTCTTGTAGTTGGGTTTTTCCGTTATCTTGTACTGGTTGGTTTTGTTTTCTTCATCTTCAGGGTCCTCCTTAGGATAGGGACACTTGGCTGAAAAATGGAAAACCTTGCCACAGTTAAAACATTTGAAAGGCAACTTGCTTTTGTACCTCCCTAATCATTTCTGAAGTTTTTAAATGAAATTTGCTTCTTCCACATCAGATTCTTCATCATGGATGGATTGAAGTTTATGTTTCTGATTCTCTATTTTCTTGATTACCTTGAAGGCTACCTCTCCTTGTGAGTGATTCTCACGACCTAATATTAACTCATCGACTATGAGGATTCCATACAATTCATCCATGGTGAGTTTATCTATATTATCTCGATCTTCAAGAGAGGACACTTTAGGATTGTATAGAATAGGTAGTGTTCTTAGTACTTTTTCAAATAGCTCATTGTCTGACACTTCTACCCCCAATCCTATGATTGCATTAACAATAATATCAATTCTTTCAAAGTACTCTGAGATATTATCTTCATCCTTCATTTTCAGACCTTCATATTGTACTCTGAGAGTTTGTAGTTTGCCCCTCATTACCTTGAAATCTCTTGCATATATGGTTTCCAATTTATCCCAGAGTTGTTTTAGATTATTATAGTTTAGTACCTTAGCAAGGATTTTCTTACTCAGTCTAGCTTGTAGTGTGTTTAAAGCCTTTGCATGGTCCCAAAAAAATTTCTTGTCTTCTGCTTCTGTAGGAGTGGTTTTTGGAACATCATATTCCTTTTCCACTAATGTCCATACTTCCAGTCCAATGGACATCAGATAGATTTTCATTCTAACACTCCAGAAAACATAGTCTTCACCATTAAATAGGGGGATTTTTTTGAAATCTTCAACTTCTCATCCATTCAAATGTATATTCCTCTTCAAGTGATTTAAACATTTTTTGAAGAGACCCACTCTGATACCAATTGAAGGATCAGATCCTGACACTGAGAGGGGGGGGTGAATCAGTGACACAATAATTTTATCAATTTTCTTTTATTTATGCAAACAAAATTTTAACACAATATTTATTGTGGAACCCAAATGGGAAAAACCACAAACGTTTTTCTATTAACTACAAAATTTGTTTTACATGTTACATAGAAGGAAGATATTCTTCCTTTTCGATCAGCACCAACTGATCAGGATGCACCCACACCCTTATTCACCAGCACCAAATGGTAGGAGACTACAATCCCTTGTTTAGTCAGCTACAATTGACAAGGAAGCACCAAATCTCTCTATAGGCACCAACCTGTCCTTGTACCACCCAACCACCCTTGATTTTCTGAATATGGACAAAATTTTGTTTCAAGTCTTTTACTGCATCTCTCTCTAGTTCTCTGATTTAATATATTCTCTGATTCAGACTGTAGAGAGACACCTCTTCTCAACACTCTTCCTCATTTATATATTATTCAAAATGGTGTGAGAGTGACACATTGTGTCCCTTGGTTTTGAACCATCATACCTCTTTTTTTTACTTAACCATAATCACTGATTATTATTTTTACTGTGAAGGATTTTCGTAAATTGATCACATATGGATCAATTTCATCTTTTAAACTCAATCTTGACCCTCTATTATTTTCATAAGAATCGAATTCTATGGAGGCACTTCCTTCAAACCAATACATTTGACCGATCGTTTACAGAACCATGGTCTTACCAATTACAGTGACGTATTATATTTTACTTAAATCTCTTCTATCACATGACCAACGGTGGTGACCAGATGCTAGGATTAACGAGTGCTTGAGCACTTATCAATTCAATGGTCACAATTCAATCTTCTGATGAGATGAACGACTGACAGAACTTCTCCCTTCAGAACTTCAGGTTTTCAACTTTTCAAACCTTTGAATCATATCGGATGGTTTATTTCAAAGAAGCAAATCAATGGTTGGATTCGATCCTTACACTCATCCTTTCATTGTTAAATCCGATGGCTCGGACTTAATAAAACATTGATATGGATAGTTCTTGGAACTTCTCCCATTAGAACTTCAAGATTTCAAATTTTCAAACTTACACTATCCTTCCATTGTACTATGATCAATGGCTAAGAATACACCCAAAGTGATCTTTTAGATCGAACGACTCGTATCCTTGCTGACATGGTATGCCACATGTACTTGCTAATATGGTATGTTGACATTGTCTTCCACATATCATTGTTGATGTGGTTTTCTGATGTGATATCCCATATCTCCTTTGTTGATGTGGTATGCCACACGTCCTTGCCGACGTGGTCTACCACATGTCCTTGTTGACGAGGTCTGCTGACATAATATGCCATATGTATTTGCTGGTGTGGTCTGCCACCATGGTCTGTCACATGTCCTCTTAAATTGGACTACTGAGGCTTACTTCAAATGATCCGGTGGTCGAGAATTTATTTTGGCTCTCAGGGTCTCTGGGCTTTGAGAATTTCAAATCTCAAACTGGAAATTTGAAGTGAGGTTTTCCTATAGTGTAACCTCCTCGCATATTTAGACTTGAAGTGAATGATAGTCATTTGATCAAGTTCTTAGATCAACGACTCAATTTGTATGATATTTTTCCTTGGTTTAAATGTAACCATAAATTTCGAGTGTTTTAACTTGTCACCTGAGCTCCACAATTTGAAGTTGTGCGTTTGTTGGTGAGTCAACCATAGTCATCAATATTTGAATCTATAATATCTGACGGTCCTGACTAATTGCGGGATTGGAAATCGCATGATGTTTAATTCTCCTTTCACTCTCTGCAATCTATCTATGTTGTTGATTTGGCAATTGCACATCTGATGGTCATGACTAAATCTGACTTAATATGATCATTTGTTGATCAACCACATTCATCGATATTTTGAGATTATGAGATCTGATGATCTAGACTGATTGCAGGATTGTAACAAGCGATTCGTTTAATTCTTTTTTCACTCTTTGTAATTCATCCCTATCGTTGATATGGTGATTATGCATCAACGGTCTTGATTTGATCTAAGTTTCATCACGCCATACCTACTGAGTTTCAATGTTGATCTGAGTTTCATCACGCCATACCTACTAATTTTCAACGTGCCATCTCTTTCAAACTTTGATCTTCATTCGTTAACTCTCCTGAGCTTTAGTCTCTGCATATCGTCCAATTTTTTGACATTGACTGTTAACATCAATGACAATACATCAATGACACTATGTCCAACATTAGATTCATAATTAAACTAAGAAATGGTGGAATAGAATATGTTTTCGTAAAGGTTGTCCTTCATAAGTCTTGGCTGCTACAATTCTAAAGTTCCAGATCCAGCCTCTACAACCTGCTCCATGTACACAAGAGATAATCAATGTCTTCATACTTCATTTTTTAATGTTATAATCCTATATCTAGCTTGGACATAACCTGATCTATGTAAAAATAAATTATATATAAACATGTATGCATGAAACACAAACATTCATAGGGGAAAACCAATGATCTATTAATTTGAATAATGGAATGAAATAAATACAATTACCTCTTAGTGTAGATGCATTCCTACTTTCCACTTTCTCCTTGATCCTCCTTAGTTATTCAACTAAGCTAGGAAACCTGACTGCAATTGATGTAGATGAAGAAGCACCTCTGAATTTTGGCATCATAGATCTATATATGATTCTTCCTCCCCATGCTAAATATTTTTCTTCTATTGTATAGATCCTTGGAAGAGGCTTAGGATATCTTCTAGAGACCAGTGAAGGATTGAAAGATGTGAGTTCCAAGACTCATTCCATGAATAACCAACTCATCCCTTTCTTTCCTCTTGGAAAACCCACAAATCTATAAGGTTACAAAGGGTCTCACATGTTTCACTATAGATGAATCGTGAAAAGTCTCCCATTGTCCATGTATGACAAGTGACACCATGCAAAAATAATCTAAATCTCCAGCTAGAGTTGTGTCCTGGATTTCATATTCTATTATGTTCCCCTATGACCCTATAGGGTGTAAATTAAGGCTATAACACTCTCCACTACTATCATATCCTACTTCCTTTGATTAATTCTCTTTGTTTTTTGGTGATGGCCTCATCCCCATCCTTCTAGAGGCTCTGATCCTACATCTGTGATAAATACAAAGTCATGTCAGTCTTATTGAACCCACAAAAAAATTATATATCTCAAAAATACAAAAATACAAAAATATATAAAATCCAAAAACACATTTACCAAGAGACCCCACACCTCTACTAGTTGAGGGGAAGCTTTGGATCCTTCCTAAATTTGATGTCTGCATACAGTAAGTCCTCTATCCCCATGATCTGATGTTGCCACCATTATTCGAAGCCCAGTCTATAGTGATATTCATTCCTTCTCGTTGGTACTCTACCCATGTGTTCCTCCCATAGTATCATCCTTATGTCTTGTGGAACTAGGTTTCCCACCACTATTTGGGGCCTCATCTAAGGTACTCTTTCCATTAAAATGGTCATTATAATGGATCCATGTTTGAGCTATTTGTTTATGCCCATTCTTGCACCATGATATTTGAACTTTCATGTTCGCTAGAACTCTCTCACACCAGTTAAAAGGGGTGGGTTCCAGGCACATCAGTGCCACTTGCATATTTTCCTTTATGGTCAGATGTGGTGTCATCTACCCTGCTACTCGGGTTATGTTGAACAAAATGGTATTGAGGGGAAAGTCAATGGCATCCTGGATAGGGATATTTCCACTCGTCCACAGTGACCTGTATCAACAGTATTTTTCTATGTTGTCCATATTGGATCTCTCATCGCCACCATGCCCACTGTCAAACCATCATGGAACACCCCTTCATGAAAATATGATACATAAGTATGTGTCATATATCTTAAGGTAGAACACATTTCCCTTTATGATAAAAAATTCATGCTTTGGGTTCTAGTACTGAACCAGCTTGTGTAGTAAGTAATAATGTGAACCCAATAATGGATAGTGGAAAAAATTGAGTAGTCCATAGTCATGGAGTATTGCCAAATTAGGGGCATATTCTTGGGAAAAAAAATCATCTACCTTGTGAGCCCTTTCATTTCTCTCCATGATTTCTATCTACCTACACACTCAAAGTGAAAAATCACCCCATTATCCAAAACCCAAATTCTCATGGTTTGTTATTGGATTAATCCATAAGTGTGGACACAAACCGATCTCCCTAGATCCACCTGGATCTAGAACAAAACAGGACAAAATAATACTCTTTCCCTAGATTTGGACTATTGAATGAATTAAGAGGCAAGAATCATGAACATACCTTATGATCGTTTCCTTGGGTCTCTGTTGTTCCAAGCTTCGCTCCAATGCTCTTGTGCCGTCAAGACCAGGACAACTCAAACCAATTGAAGTGAAAATAACTTAATATATTCAACAATTAATCTATGCATATGATCAAGGAGTTATGCAATAAAGTGACATTAGCTTTATGGGAAAGGGATATATTACTGTATTAAATTGATAGAAAGCAAGAGTTACAACCTTGACATGATGTTGCAAGTCTCCTTCGATGGATCTAGCTGACACACACACTTGCTCATGCATGAAGAGATCAACCACTTTTGATAACCTTGCAGGTGTCTCTAGTTGTTGTAGCATCAGTCCTCATACAAATCTTCCACTAATTCTCCAATAAATCTCTTGCTGGTTTGCTTCTAACCTTTCCATGAGCATTCCCTCAATATATAGGAGAGAATGAGCTTAGTTACTTGGATAGGAATGATCCCCAAATATCAGGAAAGCTAATTCTTAGATAACCATTCAGATGCCATCTCATCTTCTAGAAGATTCAAGAATTTGTCTCCTTCTTAAGAAGTGGTTAGGTACCCTAGCAGGTTAAGCCATGATCCTGTTCTAACCCTAGGCTGGCCATTTCTTGAGAGTCATGCATTCTCATGAGAGAAAATGTATTGAAATGACCTGTGAACCTTCCTCAAGCGTGATTTCTGGACAAGAATAAAATTAGCTTTATCCAAGATAAAGGTTCTAGCAGAAGAGCTTGATTCATAGCATTATCACATCATCCATGATGACCAAAATTATATGGATAGCAGAATGCCCCAAAGTCACGAGATTGGAACCGGTGGCAGGTTGATGGAGCTTTATGGCTATATATTAATAGGAATAAGAGCATCTAATGTCGAATTTTTGCGAACAACCAAAGCATCTGCAGAATATCATATGTACCAATTAGAGATAGGCATTCCCATACTCGGATCATAAGCGATGACATCATAAACAAGGTCATGGCCACCAATTATACCTTGTGGATCCATGCCGTCAGTAATATATAGCCACAGACAATACCTTTGTGGATCTATCGACAATTTTCAATCAAGATGACGCCAACCCACGAAACATACAGTGGATCTATGTGTCAATAAAAATCATCAATATTCCATTGCAACTTGGACCATGAATGATGATATCCGGGGTCTTCAATCCCGTCACCCAAAGTATGAATCTAACCATGTGATTCACGGTGTTGAAATTCGAACATGGTAGAAACTACTCGATTACCGGTCATTGATGCAACCGTTAACAAGAGCAAGTGAAATCACCATTGATATCAATGACTCCCAGGTACTATGGTACAATCATCGATTGTGAATGATTTGATGTCGGACATCCCGGCCGGAATCTCTCGTCGGTCAGTAGGTAAAACCACTGTTGAAAGTGAGGAAGCTTGCCATTGAGGCATTAGCTCCAAGGTACTAAGTAATTTCTAAGTCTTGATTCAGATAATCAAATTTGAAGTATTGGATCAAGAGCTAGATCCTGGGGGAGGACCTTGATGTATCCCCATCAATGACCTGAAATAGAGTAACATAGTTTGAAGGTGAAGCTGAGCATTTTCAAATTGGGTGGACCTGGGGAAGGCCGACAGGAAAGTGGATTGCAGATGGTTGACTCAATATAGGTTCAAATGGACTTCTCTTGAACATATGAACAACCGACCAATGATTTGGAAGCATTGACTCAAAACGACACATGAATAGTTTCCATAGATGCATTGATCGAAGAGACGGATGGATTTCCCCAAACCAACTGGAAATGATGAATAGGGGGTGTCATGTTCAAGGTGACACTTAATCAATACGAAAATGAAACATATATCCCTTTAAATTTTCCCCACATTTTACAGCAGGAAGTACCTCTTTATTTTACTAAGCTTGGAAGGATCACATAGCATTAATATAGCTCATCCTTGGACGAGTCCTGGGTATGTTTTAATGAGCCTAAGAATGAGTGGATTTGATTCCATCAAGATTCTGTCAATGTTTGTTTAAAGAGTCGAGAGATAGTAAACTCAAAGGTTTTCAAAGATTGTATAGAGTTTGGAAAAACACTTAAAATAGAACTCTCTCGATTCTTTTTTCGTAACATAGTGCAGATGTGTGAAAAGAGAGAAATTATCGCTCACCGGACGCATACTTCAAATACTTTATCAGGCGTGAAAATAGCAAGATTATTTCGACTGATCTTTCATTTTTAGGTAGTCTGAAAAGAGTTTAACTATTGACTCCATGGGGGTTCCTTTTTGTATAACCTTGTGAGCACGAAAAAGTGATAAAACTATGCTCGATCACGTTCTTATGTTTTCCACGAGTGCAAGAACGGACAAAAGATGCTCGAGTTTTATGTAAAAATATAAAAACCAATCAAAATCACACCATAGCGGAGAAAAGTATGTCCATATCCTTTTTGTAATCATCAATATTTCACACACAGTCATTACTCATTTCATATTAGTAATTAGGTTTAAACAATGAATAAACATAAAAAAACTAACATAGTAAAAAGTTAATTAAATGAGTAAATAACCAATTTTACCATAGCCATTTCACATTTCACTATTGAGTTCCAAAAACCCTCATTTTACCCTCGAATTGACGTTTGATTTTGGAGACTCTGAGAGATCATTTGTGATTTAATACATTTTCATTCTGGTAAGTTCTTCATTCTTGATCTTTTCGTGGTTAAAATTTTGATTCCATTGGTTAAAATTGTTGTTTTAATTGATTTTTTGAACCATATATGCATAGAGGCATTCACTTGGGTGGCCATCTGGGACTGCAAGAATATTCGTTCTGAATGGGCTGAGCCACACACAGTGAGTGTTAGCACTATGAATAATAAGGCACTGTGACAGCGAAGAACTCAATTGCAAAGTTTAGCCAATGAAAAGATTCATTTCATGAATAAAATCATTAACCCTTTTGTATGTTTCTTATGCAGGAAAATAGCCACAAACATGGTGCTCAAATTAGAATGGTATGAGGAGGATAATGAAAATGTCGATAATCATCCTCCCACCATAGCTTCATTAAGATATTGTGGTCTCTTAAGCTCTTTAGAGTATCCGAGACGCGAGGAGCCCAAGGTCCGATTACTAAAATTATCTGGTCATTATTAATGGGATCCAGATAAACAAGTTTTCAATGTAGGAGCCCACAAATTAGCCATTGACATAGAGGACGTATATTTATTGACCGGATTATCTAGGCATGGGTCTTATGTCAGTCTGACCTGTAGCAGAGCAGGGGGTTTAAAAATGGGTGAATATTGCAACCAGTACTGTTTACCTGAGGCTGAAAGAAAGAAATGGAAAGTGGTGATCTGGGGAGTAATAGACTTGAATCTCCGCACTATTCTCTTCACGATTGCTCATATGGATGGAAGTTCCGCTCCCCATATGGCGATACAATTCGGTACACCATCAGGTGTCTTGAGCCTGATATTTAATGGGCTGATCTTTTGATATTACCACGGTATCAAAGATAGCTGACTAAGATGCGGTGAGGGCTAAAAAATTTTGGGTATGGATCTTTACTAGTGTATTTATTCCTCGAGAGAGTCCCCATATTCCAACTATAGGTTGGAATTAGAATTTCCGAGTCCTAGGGATCCGCGGATGTTGCGATGGTGTTGGCTTATGAAAACCGACGCGTGGCCGGGAATGTCGTCAAATATAGCCGATATTTTCTTTGGTAGTTTGCAAAGCGAGATGTTGATGGTCAATGACTACACATATGCCAGGTTGGATTTCCAAGAAGATCCAGATCTAGCATTTCACGGGGCCTTCGATGGGAGATTCTCATTAAAGAAAGTTCACAAATTTTCTCTTTAAAAATATTTTTTGAATTTTTATATCATATTTAAATGTTTTTTATTTTATATATTTATTCAAGACTAACACCAAATGTTTGTTGATATACGGTTGGACCATATAGACCTCTCCACAGCACTTCTCCTATCCAATGGCGAGGAGGAAACAGCAATGATGGTACTGCAGTATGTTTAGGATTATCAAGTGGTGGAACAGGATCTAGAGGGCCTTATTGCAGACATTCTAGATATGACTTTGGAAGAGGTTCCATGACATGATCAACATCACACTGTAGGAGTATCAACTATGGAATTGACACTCCTTAGAGTTTCTAGAGAAGTTGTGTGTTACCATGAGCATCATCCATGGCGTCACTATGTAGAAGCTATACAGCTTCATTTTTTTATATTTTGTTCTTAGGACAAGCTTTTTTGTAAAAACAAATTCTTTGGATCGTTATATATATCTGGTCGGTTTCTACCGGTTTAATTTACATTGTGTGAATTGTAATGTGTTTGATTTATAAGTGGTTCAATTTTCTTTCCAATACATAATTAGCTAATGCATGCATTAATGTATTAGACATCTAGGAATATACTAATATTCAATGTGATCAAAATACCGTTCCAAGAAATGAATCCACAAATATACCCTTAAGTAGGAATTGAATAAGTAGATATTACTTAGTAGCGGTACTGAAACTGCGGTCAAATCATAAAACCAAATGGCGAATTCAAAGTGAGATAGCATGATAATAATTCCATCGCGACACTATACTCACGGGATGTTGTTGTTGGTTTTCGGCCAAGACATACCTCGTAAAGATATAAAGTTCATTTGTTGGGGCATAGATGGTTCATGCAGCGGAAGCTAGGTTCCTAGTACTACGGCTAGTACCGTCGGTGAAGCCAATATAATGTAGCGAATACTCTGACATCTGTTAATCAAACACAACGTCGCATAAGTGTAGAGACCAGATAATGTCAAAAGGAAACTAAAGTAACACACAGTATGATAAATAAAATACAAGTACTTGTGCAAATAAATTGTACATAGTACTTCTTCAAGTACAACCATTCACAGGTTCACTCAAAGGTATACCACCATAATCTTGACTCATATGCTCATTTTTCCAACACTCTACAAACAATGTAAGGACCGCATACATTGGTTCGAATTTCCGACTCCTAAGACATGTTATCCTGTTCATAGGAAGAACAAGATCACCTTTAGAGAAAACAAAACGATGGCCTTGTCATAATGTCCCTTAATGGCGTTTCTTAAAGGCTTCTATTACAAGAGTAGTGTCATGGAGAGTCTCGTCTAATTGAATCAAATACAATAGACATTCTTCTTGATATTGGGTAAAGAGTTTGACAACTAACTGAGAGAAGATTATCTCACATTCTATAGAATGAGCTGCATGCATAGACTAATCGAAAAGTAAAACCCCCATGAAGGATTTAGGATGTTGATATTACACAATGCACAGAAAACAACATGGTGTGCCATTAGTTTATGAATTCCTATCATCCGTCGAACATAGTTATAAGGACTTTGTTGATTTCTTCAACCTAACCATTAGCTTGCGGATAATAGGTGTTGAGTTATCATGACGAAGATAGCACTGCAATAGTTTGGACATCATAAAATTCAGAAAATGACTACCATGGTCATTTATGATGGCTTGAGGAACACCAAGAAGCGAGCTATGACATGGTTAAAAGAAACAACGCTGCAGTATTTACAATATTATCGAATGTTGGCATCACATCGGCCCACTTTGTAGCCAAAGTAATCAGCAATTTACAATGATTTAACCATGCCCCCCGGCTGAGTGAGTGTGATATGTCATGAAATCAATGCCACATTTTTCAAAAGGACCAACTTAGACCACAAGATGAAGAGGAGAGCAGATCGACCAATTTTATGATTATGGAATGCGGGCATGGCACTACGAACGGTGTCTGATCATCGAACAAAGGAAGGCCAAAATATCCGTACGTGAATATTCTAAGCGGTAGCATACCCATACATATGTCCACCACATGCTCCGGAATGGCCGTCATTCAAAGCTTTCTCGACTTCATCAAAAGTCAAACAATGTCGAAAAAACAGAGTCAATTCCCCGGCGGTAAAATGGGATAATTTATTGACGTGCTTGATAGTGGATACGACGTCGTTCGGTGCTAATTAAGCGGTGAAAAAGTTTGGTTTCATGATATAAGATGATTATATCTCCATACCAAAGATCGTATGTGCTTATAAGAAAAAGAGATTCATCGGGCAATGAATCCTCTACTACGTTTTAAATTGGTGAGGTAGGAAAATCATATCAATTCAAGCGAAAACTAAGGATTTCATGGCGATGTGCGATCGAACTCCAAGTCCAAACTCACGGGTGAAAATCCACTTGGAGTACTCCCCTAGCAATTGGCGAGTCAAAATGATATGATGAAATCATAGTTTTCCTTGAAAGGATATAATGTCGGAAGCGTTGAGCAAGCGAGCAGCCAAGGCCCATTTTTCAACATGTTGATACTTGATTTCCCGATTCGGTATGAGACTTGACTCAAGTAATAAACAACATGTTCGTTGTGTGCATCATCCTCTTGAATGAGAACCATGCCAATGGTATACTCTCCGTGACAGATAAATAAAGTAATCGCGGCTATGTCGAGGAGGGAAGAGAAGTGGAGCTTTTGTGAGGGACAACTTCAAACCCTCAAAAGCATTGTAATGCGACAGCAGTATCCCGGACAAATAGAACCTTTCTTTAGTAGGCGTGGCAAACCACGAGTAATCTCAGTAATTAGGTATGAGGCTCTTGAAGAAAGTTTTCTTTCCCACCGCAAACTTTAGCAACAACAATGAAGGAGGAGGAATTAAGAATGCGCCTCAACCTTGGAAGGGATCTACCACAGGATCCCCTTGGCGATGAAACAATGAAACCTAGAAATGGATTCTCACATAAAAGGTAGCATTTATGAGATTTCAATCGAATGCGGTAGAATCGAAAACGAACGAAAATTTCTCGTAGATGATTGGGGTGATCGAATCGACGTAAAGAATGAGTTGGCATGTCGTCCAAATAAGGTTGAACAATATGCTTTATATCGTGAAATGCATAAGACACTGTACGTTGATATTCTTCCCGCATTCTTTAAGGCTGAAGGAAGTTTCCTATGAAATTACTAAGGAAAAATAAAAGCGGTTTTATGTTGGTCTCGGGGCGATGTTAATTTGATTATAATTCGGAGGAAAACCATCCATGAGAGAGAAAAATTCACTTGTGTCACAGTCATCGATGATCTAGTCGACGAAAGGGGTTGAAAAATTGTCCTTTAGGGCCGGGCTTTGTTAATATCGATAATCAACACAAACATGTATACTACCACCTTTCTTATCAATCGTCATGGGGTTGGAAACCCATTCCATCAGAATACGGGGTAGATAAAGCTGGCTTTGAGAAGTTTTCAATTTCAAGTTTGATAGTTGTTTCTTTACATGGATGGACCGGACGAAGGCGGTATCGGTTGGTTTAGTGCCAGGGTATTTCTTTATCTCATGTATCACAATGTTGGGGTTGATACCTGACATTTCTTCGTAGATCTAGGTGAAGATGTCACGAAATTCATTGAACAGAGCGATATAGGTGACAATTTCATCGGAGAACACGAAGCTCCAATAAGAACATTTTTCAACTATCGAGTTTTAAGCGATATCAATGGGTATCATGGGAGAAATATTATTGAGTTTCCATTCCGCAAACACATATTAATGGTGTCGAGGCAGTCGATATGACAACAACGGGCGATGGAGTCGAAATCCGTTGGTAGTTCATGAGTGTGTTGTTCAGCTTGATATGAACGATGATGCCCATCGTCCCCAAGGGAATATCTTCCGCCAGGACATGATCATCTCGTCGGTGGGAAGATGACATGGAAAGGATCGGGGAGACAACTCATCAAGAGAGAGGTAGAAAGGAGTTGCGATTGAATGAAAGCGATAGAAGACTCAACCGACTTAACAACATGGCACATTAGCCAGCAGTATGATCTCCACAGGTCGGGGCGATCCAAAGAATTAGAAGACACAGGAATCTCATGAGTTATAGTGGAGATCATATTAATAGAAACAGCTGAAGGCGTGGAATGCTCGAATTGGTGGTGGTATGGGAAAGTGCCCATTAGCGAAGAGTCTTTTAAAGGCCAACACCAACATTCTCGTAGTAACCCGGTGGGGTTTAGCTATAAATGGCACATTGCCGGTGCAAATGTCGAATTAAAGAAGGCAAGTTGGTGAACAGCCATAACAACTTTCCCTGATGAGGAAAACATACGACACAGAAAAGAGTCTTGAAACAACAGCGCACATAGAATCTATCCGGCTACGACCAAGTAGAAGATTATAATCCAAAGGAGCATCGAAAACTTCCACTTCAACTTGGGTATCTTACCTTCTAGAGTAACGGGTAGCGATGAAAGAACACCGTAAGGTTTGAAATCAGAGCCATTGAAGGCTTTCAAAGTATTTTGTGATTCATTTAAAGGAAGCCGAGTCAATGGCTTTCCAACAAGCAAAATACATTACACACATAGAGACACCCTCATCAATAACAATTCTACAAATATTATTATGCAGTGACAACAGCACTGTATCACAGCATGGCTGAGGAGGCAACCTTGGGATATGATCTTCCAAATCAAATACCATCAAATTCGAATATGTAGGATAAATTCCACCTATATCTTTCAGGGCCTTAGTTTGATGCGGGACAAGGCAGAGACTTCAAAGGCGGACAGCCGTTGAAGATTGCTTGGGGCTAGATCTTCGACAAGTGCTATAGTTGGGCCTTGCGAGCATGAGGGATTTGAGGCGATTCTTAGAGCACCCTTTAGGGTGAACCATGAGCGTATCAAGGCTGGGTCGTTCGAGATGAAGAGGATGGTTACCGTGGAGTGGAATCGGTGGAAGGTTGTACCATCCCGGGGTACGTCGTCAACCTTCTCCGCTTAGATGGAGTATAATCTGGCTCTAGTGGTAGGTGCAACGTTGTCTTTCATGCGTCCGCAGTGCACATCGAAACATATGATGTGGTAGAAGTAGAAAGTTGGTCATGGATGACCAACTAAACCTGTTGTTGAGGCGAGGAGGGTTGGGACAAGGCCGGTAGAGGGGTTTGTTCCTTGAAGGAGCAAGTAACCTCGACGCGTCGGGACAATCACTCGTTATTAATTATCTATGGAATAAAGGCAAGGATATTAAGCCACATATCCCGATCTTCAACAGGAAGGAGTTTTAGTTTACTTTCAGTTTAATTTTACCCTCTTATTCTTGCCTCTCCCTTTCTTGGTTATTTTTAGATGGTGTAAGATTGAACAACATTCACTCGGAAGTCTTGTCGGCGGGAGGGGTGGGAGACGGAGAATTTTGAACATTAAAATATGTAGACTTAGGGGTTGTACTTGAAATATAATGTGAATGGGCATGGGTAGTACCAATCACACCAACATCTGCATGTGAGGCAATGGGAGTAGTTGAAGTGCTTTGGAGAGTACGGAACGAGTAAATGAGGTAGCGAGGTCGTAAAAGTGTTCCCGTTTGTGAATAGACGAGATCAAGATAATGAGCACAATGATAGTCTGCTCCTCCATAACAACACCACCCATGGAAATGTCTTTACCAATTTCATTCACAAAAGGATTTTGTAAACCATTCTACCAGTAATTGATGGGGAGTTCAAGTTTAATGAGGCGTCGTCTCCTTATATGGATATGATGCGATATATGATTTCCTTTGATGCGTTTGCAAGAAGTCAAGATCTACGATTCGGTATCATAACTTGGTTAGTAGCTGGTAATGTCTTAAGAAAATCCATAGCTAGAAGAGACATTCAAGTGGGAAAGAACCTTGTGGCAGTTCAATATACCACTTGACACAGGTAAGGGTTAGTTGAAAAGAGCGATAGATAGATAGGTCATCATCAAAGAGTTGGTGAACACCATAATGAAGTCATAAACATTATTATTTGGTCCTCCCCACCTGCCATCGAGATTCCAGAATGTCCGATTGTAGCTTGGATGGTATAGCAGGCCGTTGGGGAGAGTGATGAATGGGATCATTAGAATCCTAGACAAATCTGGAAAAACCAAAGTATGACAAGGCAACTACCAGTTCACTTATTGGGTGTGTGGTGACTTTGGGGTGGAAGCCCTATAGGCAAACCAGTAGGGGCATGTCTGGAATCTTCCCATAGAGGAAGACTACAGGAATCCGATGGTGTTTGGATAGGATAGTAGCCCAAGGATTGTAACAACAGAGTTTAGTAGGACAGGTTGAGCATTTTGACATCCCAAATAGGATTGGTTACCCTCGGATAAGGTTGGCCAATAGTAGGAGCGGGTTGTTGCCCCCAAGCATTTTGAGGAGATTTTGTAACATACGAGTCCAATATTGGGCCAAAGCAGTACACAATGTCCAAAAGGTGGGGTTGGGTCCCCTATCGTAGGTGGAGTTCCGGTTGGAAGTTGTGAATGACCAGCAGTAGGTTGTGTAGTAATTGGATTATGACCAATAAGAGGAAATTGAATCATACCACCTTTTCCACCAACAGGAATCTACAAATTTGGTGCAACGGTCGGTGCCAATGCCACTAGGATTAGGATTACCTGGAAATTGAGGGAGTGTGGGAATAAAACCAGGAATAGGTTGCCCACGAAAAGAAGGACCACCAGGAGTACGAGAAGGGTTTAAGGTGTTGGGTTTGAAGCATTCAACAAAGCATTCAGCACATGGTAACTGGGTGGTAGTGTCAGAGTAACCTGGTGCGTTCATTGGGTGTTTATAGGAGGAAGATAAGTTGTAGTGAACCCATTTGTGACACTCGTAGTAATTGCAAGATAAAGGGCCATCCTAGGCAGGAGAGTAAAGTGATGAAGTATTTACCCGGTACAGATAAATATAGATATGCGGAGGTTAATTTGGAGACAACAGGCGACTCGAGGGACTAAAAAAGGGGCCTGCGTACATGTTGACAAAGGATTTTGTGCCATTCACTGGAAAGGAGACTGATAGGTGATTGGTAACAATTCACGATCCCCAGGAAGAATTTAATTTCACAAAAGTTCATTCACCACGGTGAATGCGATAGCCTTCTCTAGTGTTAGTAATTTGGAAAGGTTCAGTCAGTTGATTCCACTTGGGGTGTGGGAACAACTGCAACTTCACCATGCTGAGGAGAATCCTCAAGTGTAGCTGTAGGCAAAGTTTGTGATTAGTCAGGATATAGATAAATATGCATCCTCACATTGAGCGTGGGGGAGCAATTGGCAAATGAGTTACAAACATATGAAGAAATTTCTATGGTCAACTTCGAGAAACTAAAACTTGCAGCTAGTAAACAAAATCTAGGAAGCAATAGAGCAAGAAACAATACCTTCTAATTTGAAGCCACTAGTTGGTGATGGAAATCCAACGTCACGACGAGCGAGAAGAGTCAGACTGGAGTGGAAAATTCTGGCCCGACAACCTTCTTAGCAATTACACCACAGTAGCTCTATAATTAGGTACCTCTCAAGGAGCTGGTGAGTTGATCAACGTCGATTCGAATCTTAGTAGTTTCCCCTTCACGGTCACAGGTGAACCTATGAATGAGCCACTAAGGTCACCACCAACAACGATAAACTTTGAAGCTGACATTCGTCGGATTCGATCCACCCATGAGGCGGGGTATCTATCCAGGAAATCAACTCAAAAGGCTTCCTCATCATTGTGGGTATACCTCAAGTGATCCAGAAGTAACTCACGTGCAATCTCTGCTTGATGTCTAACAAAGAAGCAAGGTGAGAGTAACTCTGCCAACAGCAATGTGACCTATTGCTTGACCCTTGTGTTAGAAGGGCTTCCAGGGACAATATGTTGCAAATGGAATTTAGCACTCCTTAACAAAAGATGTTATTATTGTGTGTTTGAAGCTTTTGGAGAGTGTATCTCTCTTCCCTACTCCAAGCACCCCTGCCGCTTCAAGCAAATGTTGGTGTAAAAGATCCTAGAAAGGAGTTATAGATCAATTTTAAGATTGCATGATTTTTTTAAAGTTGTTGTTTACTCAAAGGTACTGGAAGTGAAATTGAGCTTCGTGTTGTATGAGCTACATTGGTAACGGAAGTGAAACTCGTGTTGTATGACTCTGACCCAAATAATGCAAGGATAATAATGAAATATAATACATTTCATTCAATGAATCCTATTTATGGGAGAGAGAGAAAATTTTCCAAATCAACCTTGTACTACAATGCAATGCACAATTTCCTTTCAAATGTCAATGCAAACAATCATTTATCAAAGGACAATCTCTATGCATCTTTTTCAAATACTTCAACAAACTCTAAAATTTGATTTTTCAATGTTTTCTAAAAGACAAAAAAAAATGGTTTTGAAAGAAAAGATTATTGTTCACTTTCCAAAAAGAATTCTCACTGTATCAATGAGAAAGTATAAATCATAAAGAATCAAGCAATAACAACCCAATCAACTCTTTCAATGAAAGAAAAAACAAAGAGCAAACCAATTAGTTTTCTCAATGCAAACGAAAATGTTCTTTCAAACCACCAAGCAAATGAGAAAAACCAAGCACTTAACTCTCAACCAATCACTGGTTCTCAACCAATCAGACACACTCAACTCTTGAAGTCAGAGAGAATGAAATTGCCAATAAGAGTCAAGAAACGAAAGTCAAGCTACAAAGGACAAGAAAAACCTTGAAACCCTAAAACTGTTCAAGCATGCAAACTAAAGCAAGAAACATATCAACCAATGATCCAGTAAACCCATAAGAGGTAAATCAACTGATCTGAGCAGTTGGAAAAACCAAAACTCAATTTCAAAATTTTCAAAAAATCTTGCTCGCAGGCAAGCAGTGTTACACAGTGCGAGAATATATGATTCTCGCAGGCAACCTTTTAGCAAGGTGTGAGGTTCTCGCACTGAACCCTATGAGCAGAGTGTGAACCTGACTGATTCTCGCAGGCTACAGTTAAACACAGTGCGAGAACTCCTGAAGATGAAAAACATTTTGAAAATGAAAGCAAAATTGACAAAGGCTTCTGGACCCAGAAGGTCTATCAAGATATCCTGAAGACTCAGAGACTGACAAGATAGGATAAAAATGAAACTAGAGAAAATGGCCACAGAAAATACAAAAAGCCACCAAAAAAATGGGATTGTTCCCCAGTGGAGTCGCCAATTTTGTTATTGGATTAATCCGTAAGTGCATACACAAACCAATCTCCCTAGATCCACCTGGATCTAGAACAAAACAGGGAAGAATAATACTCTTTCCCTAGATTTAGACTATTGAATGAACTAAGAGGCAAGAATCATGAACATACCTTATGATCGTTTCCTTGGGTCTCTGTTGTTCCAAGCTTCGCTCCAATGCTCTTGTGCCATCAAGACCAGGACAGCTCAAACCAATTGAAGTGAAAATAACTTAATATATTCAACAGTTAATCTATGCATATGATCAAGGAGTTATGCAATAAAGTGACATTAGCTTTATGGGAAAGGGACATATTACTGTATTAAATTGATAGAAAGCAAGAATTACAACCTGAGCCTTGATGTTGTAAGTCTCCTTTCGATGGCTCCTAGCTCTGACACACACACTTGCTCATGCATGAAGAAGATCAACCACTTTTGATAACCTTGCTGGTGTCTCTAGCTGTTGTAGCATCAGTCCTCATACAATCTTCCACTAATTCTCCAATAAATCTCTTGTTAGTTTGCTTCTAACCTTTTCCATGAGCATTCCCCTCAATATATAGGAGAGAATGAATTAGTTACTTGGATAGGAATGATCCCAAGATATCAGGAAAGCCAGTACTTAGATAACCATTCGAATGCCATCTCATCCTTCTAGAAGATTCGAGAATTTATCTTTTCCCCTTATTTAGAAGTCGTTCGCACCCTAACAGTTAAGCACAGTGCGAAATTCTCGCACCCTAGCTGAAGGCAGCCTGTGAGAATCATGCATTCTCGCAGGCAAATGTATTGACAGCCTGCGAACCTTCCTCAAAACTGTGATTTCTGGAAAGAAATAAAGGTAACTTTTCTCAGGATAAAGTTCTAACGAAGAGTCTGAGTTCAACAACATCATCACATCATCATGACGACCAAAATTATGGATAACATGGTTGTGGCCTACTATTCCTCCTAGCACCCTTTGGGAATCACAATATTCCCTAGCGGCATCATGCGACATGTTGTGTGAATCCAAAAATGCATCCTATGAAATGTCATTGGACATCGCATAGGAGTCAAGTGACATGTCTCTCAATGCCCTTCCATTTCCAGTGACACCCAAGGCCGTTGTGAGATTTCAAGCCATTGTGTTGAATTTTTCTCAACAAATCATGAAACAAATTACAAGGAAAACAAAGGTAGGGTTCTTATATACTACCTGGTTCAGAGGAACCGTAAATCGATTGAGTTAACATCTCACAATGTGCTCATGAAGCCTGCACTTGGAAGATGATTTTCTCCACAAACTCTCCACTCACCTCTCTTTGCAAATGATGAATGGGATTTTTACCATGGTAATCTTCCTTTTATAACAATTTAGGTGAAAAAAATTCCTTTTTTAAATTGATACCAAGTAAGTGGATTCCATTTTTTATTTATTTAATGAGATTATTGTTATTTTATGCCATTTTTACTTAAAATTGACCCTATTATCTAGTTTACATGAGTGGACATGATAATAGGGACTTTAATTTATGAAAATTGAGATTTACACTAAACTTCAGGTACATATTCTAAAAACTAACACTACTGAGCATGCGTTTATATCTCGTTCGTGTTGGTTAAACCATGAAGGATACACTAAAAATTTAAAACAAAAAATAAGAGTGGGGGTTTTTTACCATTGATCTCTTTCCAAAAAGGAAGCATCAATCGAGTCTCCCTTGAACATGGCACCTATTTGAGTCATCATCTTACCGTTGGGTTTTATCTTTCCTAGGAATCATCCCTGTAATATGAGTTACAGATACTCCTTAGGGTAGTTACTCTTCTAGTCATCATGGAGAGTGATTCAGTGCCTCCTATGTTGTTGTGTTATACTCATCTAGATATTGTGTCTTCTTTCCAAGTCACCATTGTGTCATGCTATATGTTCAAGGGAAGTTTATGTTAATGTTTATGCCATTATTATAGTTCTTTGCATTTCATTAGATAAGAGCATAATAAGAACAAGATCACTGAGAAATACACATTCACAAGAGACACAACATTTA
>SNQJ01S0163074.1:21387-34261 GCA_010110895.2 Picea sitchensis | reverse complement strand
ATCTTTTAATGACTATGGTTGAGTTTTAATTTTGCATGTGTTAATTAACGATTTGAGAAACTTAATGAAAGAATGAGGAAAGAAGAGGAATTATGATAGCCATATACACATATGCATATCTGAAATGAAATAATAGACAACAAACCATAACACGAGAATTGATAACGAAGTTCGGCACAACTTTGCCTACGTCTCCGGGCCTTTGTCTCTGTGGGGGAGGCTTATTTATTTCTGTTCAAAAGATAAAAAGTACATCACAATAGTGCCAATTGGCTACAATACTGATCTGGTCATATTCTTCCAAATCTCTAGAACCCTGCAAAGAAAACGGCATGCAAAACGAACGTCCGGAGCTCCCAGAAATGGCTCGCAAGCATCTGCTCCTCAATAGCTTCCCTGCATAAAAATGGCTTTGGCTTGGCTTCCCTTCAGCATAACTCTGCTTTTTCTGCCCTCCATGGACTCAATCAGGCCTGGTTTATATAGATCTGAAGTTGGTTATCCATCCCCAACTTCCTCCCAAAATTTGGGCTCCAAAATGCCCAATATCTCCCAAAAATGGAGAAAATCAATTAAAATCAGGTATAATATCATTAAAAATCCCAAAACATTATAAGAAACCCCACATTTGTTTAAAAATAGGGCGCAACCCCCAAACTTGCGTTCCCTTGGTCACATGGTGGACGGCCATGTGGCCAAGCGTTGTTCCTATGGTGCGTTGGCCCCTCTGTATCCGGCTCTTGGTTCGGTGGTGGTTCATGGGACCGGATCTCGGGCTAGCAACTAACCCCCACTCTCTGTGTGGTAAAGGTCCCAGGTCATATGGGACCACCCGAGAACCAAGGGCCAAGCCCTATCCAATACAACCCCCATGCATGTGGTAAGCCCCCTCCGTGCTAGCTTTGTGGTCGTGTGGTAAAACCGTGCCGAGGGCAGGGGCTAAGCCCCGGCCCTTCCCCCCACCGATGAAACCTTTAAACAAACATAAATATATTGTTTTCCACATAAATAATAAGAACTACCCATGGGGCGGGCGGTTAGCCCGGCCCTGCCAGTCCACAGCCCAGAGGGGAGGTTATTGGTTCGATCCCGATGAACCCATACAAATTTTACATAAACCATTAACCAACCACAGGGTGCCACGTGGCATCCCATGACTGGGCCATGTGGCACATCAACAACCAACCGAAAGATGCCAAATGTTGATCACTAATTTTTCCACGTCACCTGCCACGTACCCTGTCCAATCACTACCCTGTCAGCTGCTGACGTCATTCCATGCCACGTGTCACCCTTATAGTGGTGACACGTGTCACCCATAGATTGGTCCAGTTGTCTGCTCGTACGCCACATCATCCTACCATGTGTCATCTCTAGGGGTTTCCATGTCAGTTGTACATCCATACAGCCTGTATAGTCAGCATTCCACGTGGCACTGTACGGACTGTACAGTCATCCCCTTTTTTTTGCCTATTTGGCTTTTCGGACAGAACACAATATATTTCGCATACGGAACCCGTTTGACGAAGTAAATATATGGCTGGAATCAGGAAGATGAGATGGACGCAATGGCGCTAGTTTCGTCAGATTCTGGGCACTTTCATTTTTGAGCATTTTTTAAGCCCTGTCAGGCTTCTGGATCCGATTCTGGATCACTTGAGGAACCAACTCGGGTGGGTTTAGATACCATACATGGATGGTGAGTACCATGTTAGGAAGGGTAAGTGTTGCGTCTACCTTAAAGGCCCTTACTCCCGGTGGGGTGTATAAGAAGGGGATTTGAGTGATGGCTTAGGAGATTGTCTCCCAAACTGGGATTTTCCCTTGGGGGATTGGGAAATCGGGGATAAGCGGTGTAGTAGGGTTCTCAGGGAAACCCTGAGGTAAAATTTATTCAATTGGTGGGATGTCGAGCTAAGGAGAGGCATCAGTGGGAGGGATGGTGTCTCCAATGTCAGTTCCATTAGAAGATGCGACACACACTTGTGTTGAAAGGGGTATGAGAGGTGGTGCAACGTGGTATGCCCCCAACAAGAATAGGTCCTTGAAAATTATGGGGCCCATGTCAATGAGTGAATAAGCATCAGAACTAGTGCAGACAAGAGGCAATATGTTATTGATGTTGGTGGAATGGTTAGGCTCATAATGTGTAATTTGGTCGATGGTGACAATTTTCCCGTTGTGGGGGAACATCATCATTCGAAACATAGAAGAAACCAGGGCCTTCATACCGTACATGTAGCTGTGTACAAACAAGATATTCTAATCGAGCGGGGCATCGATGACCTCAATGTTGATGAGGATGGTTTTTCCCCCCAGATCGACTGGGACATTTTGAAAGAGCCCTTCAGGGGAGGATGGTCGACTATCATAGGCTCTTAATGTGATGGCGGATGGTATAAGCTCAGGGGAGCCAAGTTTCTTCCATACAATTTTGGACATGATGCATGTGGATGCAACTTGATCAATGATACACCGATGAACCGTGATGTTCCAAATATTGTCTGGTATTGGAAAGCTACCAGAGCGGGGAGATGAGGTTCTTCACTATCTAGATCAAATGTGATGAGTCTAGTATCAGCTGGGTCAACTGTCCCCATGGCGGAAAACAGGGATTTTTGTTGGGTTGGACATGTTTAGAGGACCTCCAATATAGACATAGTTGCAGGGGACTGAGCTAATTCGTCAACCAGACTGTAATTTTGTGATGCCCTAGCCTGAGGGTTTTTGACATTCTGTTGTAAAGGAATGTGAGGGATACAAATGGGTTGTTCAGTGTTACAGCATGGAATCATAACAGGTTGTCTGATTGTAGCTAGATATTTATCCGAAGTGGTGGGAGTAGTTTCAGAAGGTGAGTTGTATTGACGACCGTGTGTTTGCAGAAGAATTTCTTCTTCGCTAGTGAGGAGGATATTGTGATCCGTCGGATTTCCAAGGTGGAGGATCCTTGGGTTTTGATATTGTCCCATTTTTCGTGGGGAAGGGTGTACCTCCTATTGGGTATTCATCACATCTTGGTGTGGAATAGGGTTTTGCAATACAGTCGAGGGTGGCTGTTGCAAATACTATTGTGGGGCCTGCTGAGGGGTAGGCGGTGCTAGAGGACGTGGCACGTTCATGGAGTCTTTCATCCATTTAGAGTTGGAAATTTGGGGGAAAGGGTGGGTATAATGTCCATACTCACCTCAAAGAGTGCAAGGGAAGTTCGTCCGGAGGTTTTTGTTGTTGTTCCTCCCTTGATGTTTGTTGGTATTGTCCCCTTAGGGGTTTTGGTTTCCCTAATTCTGATTTCCCCCATCAGGTTGGTTTATTTGGGGGTTATTTCCCCCTAGTCCTAGGTTATTATTGTTTTGGACTTTTCCTTTCTTTTTGGCATTATTCGACTGATGGGTCGAATTTTCCATATTCAATTGTTCAAAAGTATGAATTTTTTGAACGAGAGAGGGCTAAACAAAGTTAAAATCGACATGTGGTTGTCCATGTGGAGGAGAAATTGGCTGTGGAGAACCGGGAAATGGGAAATACATATTTTTTTGTGGTAACGATCCACAGGGCGCATAGGAAGGTGAAGCACTTTCACTAGTGCCCAGGTTATATGCTGAGGTAAAAGGAAAACCAAAACTTGGTTGAGAGGTTGGGGGCATCATGGATGTCGACAAGGGTCCACTCATGGGTGGAGGGGGGGTAACAGGATATGGCTATTGGTAAGGGGGAGGAGGGTAATAAGATGGAACTCCATATGTTGGTAGATATTTGGATGTACCGTACATATGTGGTGGTTGAATGTATGGATTGTGGTATGTCGTGGTAACAATCAACCCATCCACAACGTGAGACATGCCAGGTTTGTCCTTGCCAAATGATACAGGTATGGGTACATCAGGTAATATTTTGTATAAGTAACCTAACTAAGCATAAATGAGGTCAAAATTTTGAGCCTTGTTGATGGATTCCTCTTCGGATTGGGGGAAGGTGGGTGCCACATGTTTGGCAAGTATAGAGACGAGTGATTTTAGAAACCAATCGAGACGTTGTTCTTTGGTGGCTTATGCTTTACAAAAACTATGTTGTCGATGCCATTCCCGGATGTGGTTGGAAATATGCATAAATGAGGTTTGTTTTCATTTGGAGAGAAGTTCTAAACCAGTGTCATGACAAAATGATAGTTGAAAAAAGGCCTAAAAGGCTTTGGCCAAGGATTCAAAAGTCACATGGGACCCTAATTTTTCGTCCACATACCATTTGGCTGATGGATCGGTGAGTGTTCATTGAAATAACCTTAAAAATATGGAATCATCCATGATATTGTTTGAAGAGCACCATAATTGGAAGGTCATGACATGGTTGGTGGGATCTTTCCCCGATTTTCCTTCAAATTTTGGAATATCTAAAGGTAGTTTGGTAGGCATATTGGGCCATGTGGGGTTATGTAATATAGGTTCATTCGTGAGTTTAATCAAATCAAGAATGTTTAGAGACACCAAATATGGCATGGAGGGTGGTGGTGGAGGATTAGTTCCAGCCATGGTGTGAGAAGGTAGTGGATTTGACCCATGAGGGGGAATTGGTGGGGTTGTACTTCTCCCTTGATAGTAAGTTTCCCCCCTGCCTCCTTGTGAAGGAGAGCTAGTGGATGGATGGCCTTGGGAATTGGACCCAAGTAAAGTGGAACCAAGCAAATATGAACCCAAAATGGTGGCACTCATAGGTGTGTGAGATGGTTGAGCTGGTGAGTTGGCGAGACTAGGAACTCCTACTAGAATAGGAGGGAGATTTTGCAAGCATCCAGAATGATGGGGATTATATGGATCCCCTATGATGTTCGACTAGCAAAGTGACTGTGTGCAAATGGCGATGAGAGCAAAAAAGGAACAATAGACTTTGTGTAATTTTGGGCCTTCACAATATAACTCGCAATTGCATGTAATTAAATGAGCATCATACATTAATAAAATTAAACTAAGCATACATGTGGGTAGGTGTATTTTTTCCATGTGGGGGAATAAATAAAACAAATACACATGTCCTAAAAAGATGTATCATCCTTCCTCTCAAATTGAACTGGACCTTCCAATAGCACTCAATAGTGGGGTCTAAAGCCACCGGAAGAGGAACTAGTGAAGGATGAAATAATCAGTTATAATGAGGGGTAGAGGGTGCATATCCTAAAAGAGTTGGATATATTTTCCAATAGCCACACAAAATCTGATCAAGGTGAAATTGCAACCCACAATTGCCACCTGGGTAGATGTCTTAAATTTGGCCACTAGGTACCTCGGTCAAAGTGCGACACTTAGATGGATGGATCCCTTCCAAGAGTTGGGTGACTCAAGGGGGTGATGCACAGAACAACCGAACCTCGGCCTTCAACCCTTCAAGGGTATCTCCCTGCCTTATGGTGTAGGAACACTTGACTTGGAGGTATTTAAAGTTCCCTATTTTTCAACTTCTAATGTTTGAAAATGTGAGAACTAGACAACAGGGGGGTTATTTGGATTCCTACCCCCGAGATCCTACCTAGACTAAAAAAATTATTTTGGCACCTCCTGTGGAGGAAAACTTAGTGAGTTTTTAGAAAAAAATTAGATGTGGTGGGCTAAGAGATTGGGGGTGTGAACCAATCTCATTGGAATTAAGTGGTTGTGGATAATTTCTTCAAGAAATAGTGGGATTTTTCTGAATTCCTTTGGAGAAAACCTACTTCAACCTCCACATTTCAAGATGGAAATTATGTGAGTGAGGAGTGACTTTTGTGTGTGAGAAAGTGACAAAATGTGCTGAATTTTAATTAGTTAGTGTGAATTTGCAACATGTGGACTTCCTGTGGTCCTTACAAATCTTTATTACCTATCTTACTAAGTGTCATTGGTACAACCTTGCGGAATTTTAAAATCCCTAAATAACTAGCATGTGGACATACGGGTCCTTACCAATCCTTTAAACTCTCTAATGTTGTTTATACTAAGAAAGATTGAAAAACTATCCTATATTGCAATCATGTGGGCATGTATAGGCCCATTACATTGATATTTTAAACTCCCTAGTGATGTAAACTAAGAAAGCAATTTCAAGAAACTATCCTAAGTTTGCAACATGTGGGCATGTATGGGCCCTTACAATTTTAAGATGTTTTCAAAAAAGAAACTAAGAGGAGCCCTGGGGGGGCTTTGTCCTCTCCTAAATATTTTTATTAAGGGAGATGAAATGTCCCCTTAACCACCTTTCTGATTCTCAAGATCTCTCTATGGTGTGAGAGAAGAGCATACTCAATGACAAAAGTTGATTTATGGTCCCAATGCAAGTGTTTTGATATGTGATAGCAAATAATCTCAACTTAACTTTTACAAACCAAACAATCCATCCATGTGGAAAATAAAATAAAAAGAGGAGAATATATTATTCTTTTTACCCCCTAAGTGCCTATGTTTAGCTAACCTTTCATATGGGAAAGGAGTCTAAGTGGAGTGCATTTTACAAGTTCATGAAAGCAAGATTTTCAAGGCTAGGGGCCTTCAAATCATCACAAAAACTCTTACAATTTTTGAAACTCTGGAAATGTGTGTGGGTTACAGTTCATATGGAGGTGCAGTGGCCGCACAGTGCGTAGAATGCATAGTGAACAGAATAATTTTGAGCGCACAATGAGCACAACAAAGAAGCCTTTTAGGCGCACAGTGCGTGTCTGTGGGCTGGAATACCAGCGAATGTTCTAATGCACGTCGGGGGGGGATTTTGAGTGAAATTCTCCTCCTCCAGCTCAAAAATTGGCTCTTGACAGGTAAGGCTAGGCCGGTTTTGGTACCTGCAAGACAAATGGATCAAAAAGAAGTTCTCTCAAATCCCAAATAGGGTGGAAATTGATACCTCATCCCCAGTGTGGTCTCCAATCAGTTGTGTCCATTTCGTCACTTGGGTGAGCAAAACAAGGGCACTTGCATGTCTAGTTGGGCCTACTAGACAAGATAGAGGTTAGTGCATGAGTTAAACAATCCAAGTACATGAAATAAACAAGTAAACAACTAAGGAAATAAAACTAGAATACATAAGAAACTTTGAACCAAAAAAAATCAACCAATGACCAATATTATGCAAAACACCATAGAGAAATGAGGACTTATGAGTCCCCTCTTTCTCCTTGGGAGGGCTCTTGAGTTCCCTAATGGATATCTCTTCTTACAATGGTATAAAAGAAAGAAAATGATGAAGAAATCAATGCCTATTCCCTCAAGAGGTGAGTGGAATGGCCTATTGGAATGTTGCTAGAATGCTCCAAGGAGAAAAGAGGATTCCCAAGGGAGGATTGAGGAAGCATAAAAATACTATGAAAATATTAATTTCTTAGTGCACCCATGGCCTCCATTTATAGCATTTCTTCAAGGAAATATTCAACTGGTTCTTAGTGTGAACAAGGGCCCTTTAGGGCACCTTTTGGTCCTTGACCATCCCCCCATTCGGATTCAGCTCGGATATGAGGGTCAAATCAACTTGGGAGTTGGTCCATAAGTGGTTGAGGGACCGATAAGAACCATAAATGCACCGTTCACAGGAGTGTTCAACTTTTATCGTACACAGTCACACATATGGTGCATTTTACGCTCTACATGGTTCTTTGTCTCGCGCACTGTGTGCACGCTTCCTTTAGTGAGTTAGTGCATGTCAATTTTTTCCCAATTGTATAGTTTTTTCCTGATGACCCCTTGATCCAATAGGCCCTATACCTTCTTCTTGATCTCTTTCATCTCCCCAACAGACATCCACTACATGACCACATTAGGAAGAGGATAATCCTACTGAAGATGTATCTCATGTTGGATTTCCCTCTCAGGAGGTAATCCATATGGTTCCTGAAAAATATCATCATACTTAGAAACAATATCAATTTATTCCTTTTTATGTGATGGATCACGCCCTTGGAAAGCATCGGATGCCCCAACATCTTTCTCTCTTATGACCATGAGTACATATCTCTTATTAGTGTTTATGGGTCTTTTCATTTGTCCTCCACTAACTAGTGTTGTATTTACCCTCATGTTGTGAGCTCTAACAATATATTCCACTCCCACTTTAGTAAGGTGGTATTTGTTCTCAAGCTTAAAGAAGACTTCTTTTATATCATAAAGAGAAGGACTTCCCAACACTATGCCACATATATCAAGTGGTACAACATCCAAATCCACTTCATCAATCAACTTTGAAGCAATAGAAAATCTGATCCTAGATTGTTTAGTGAAATTAAGTTTTTCTTTCTCACATACCCAACCAAGAGGATAAGGCTTCAGATGTGGTTTCGTTTCAAGACCCATCTTCTTCATAAGTAATTTAGATATTAAGTTTAATTGGGAACCCAGATCAAATAATGTATCTATCTTAGTGTGTATAGATACAACTCTTATGTGAAATAATTCATTCCTCTTTCGTTCATCAAAATGACATTCATTATTGGAACTAGAACTAGCATGAAGAGAATCTTTAACTTGAACTCCAACCACTGTGATCTTTCCTTCATATCCTGAATCGGAACCAAGATCTTGTTGCACTATAGAAATGGTTTTTATCTTCCCCTTTCCACCGAACTATCTTGGTTTCCTTTCTGGATGCAGTTTCCAACAGTGTTCTTCATCGTGGCTGCTTTTCTTGCAATGAGTTGAAGATGGCTTTCCTCCTTATCTTGTCACTATGGTGTTCTTCTTGTCCTTCCTTTTAAATTTATTAAAAGTTTTATGTGAGAGATTGGAAGGTTTCTTCGTGGGATATTCTTGAACATTTTCCCCTTGTTCTCAAGGTGAGTGGCTTGCACACAAACTTTGTCAAGACTAGTGGGGTTAAACAAGAGAAAAGTATGATGAATATAATTTTGAAGTGTGCCAATATACTTCATTCAAGTTTCATAAGAATCCAAAGGATTGTTCAATGCAAGAGATTTCTTCCTAAATTCTTTTGTGAAACTTTGTACATTTTGACCTTTACTTTTCCTTAAAGTTTGTCATTCCATCATTTCTTTATGTAAATAACCTAATCGATAAAATTGATTCCATATCGCTGATTTAATTTCTGACCATGAGGAATTTACCACACTTACTTCTATCCTAAAGCTTTCTCTCTCACCATACAAGAGCAGTTCCTTCCAATCGAAGAGAATCCAGTTTCACTTTAACTTCCTCTTCATCAATATGCTAGACACGGCAATACACTTCAACCTGTCGGATCCAATTATCTAGCTTTTCGGGATTATCATCTCCATTAAACATAGGTAAAGTAAATTTTACATCAAGCTTTTATAATGGTTTCTTAAAAGAGGCTTTATGGCTAGAAGGATGAGAATGATGAGAATGCTTAGAGGAAGAAGAACTAGAAATTGAAGGTGAAAATGGAGGCTCAAGAGGATCTCCTCCAGACCCTTGGTTTACCGAAGCATCATCATCTGCATGTGCTTCCTTTTTATTCCCTTTATTCTTCATCCTCTTCTCATAATATCCATACATTCGTTCAACCATTTCTAACATGCGATAAAAGACCATGTGGAAGTTTTTCGCATGTTCATCACGCTTGTCCTCTTCTGCCATTTTCTTCCTTCGGGATGCACGACCAACTTCGGGATTGAAAGTATTAAGAGTTCCTTCACCCTGTGTATGTTTGTCCCTATTAATCATTCACACTCAACAATTCAAGTCAAATAAGACTTCTCTGATACCAACATGATCCAGGATCTTTTCATCGTGACTTATAAAGAATTGCATTAAATGAGCATAAATTAAAGTACACCTCTACAAAAAAATAAAAAATGAAGAGACATAAGCATCAGATATGAACACAAAACTTGATAATGGAGTTCGTTCCTACTGGACTACGTCTCTGGGTCCTTCTCTCAAATGGGTGGGCTCTTTCATTAACTTAGCAAAAGAATTTGGAAAAATACATAAATATACCTCATTCTAAAATCAAGTTGTAGAAATAATGCTTAGATCAAAAAAAAGATAGCACCACTGAATTCATGGCATCAAATTACCCAAAAATTACTTTCTTCATGTCTTGATCTGACTTTGTCACTCCCATGCCCAAGAAGAATTTTGTCTTGAATTTTTTGCCCTCTGCAACCTACAATTATGGTTGTCCTTTGCATCAAAATGCATGCCTGGATGGTCGTATGGTCCATGCACCTCTCCTCATGGAATATGCACCTTTTAATAATTAAAATGGGATTTGGTTACTATGTGGTACCTGTGGCTTGTTGGTTAGGGTAGATATATTAAGGCGTTGGTTGAGGGCGGAGGTGCCAAGATTAAACCCCACAAACACTCCTTTTGGCAATGTATTGTTATATGGTGTAAATATATACGATTTTGTTCCACCATTTTAGAGGTGCTACTAGAAACGTATCCAAACGATATATAACCATGGATAGGTTTGGCGTGGTTCGCCAGATTTGATGGACCCGCCAACCTCTTTTTTTTCAAAAAATTGTTCACGGGTTGTCCTTGGGAATTTCCCGCCTGCCATGTGAAAACCTCTAATTGGGCCACGTGGCAGAACCTCACTGGTCCACGCTACCACCTGTCAAGTCATCACTCCACATCAGCATACCACTTTAGTCGTATGGACTGTATGGACTACCACATGGCATGATCGGATTGGTCCATGGATCGGTCCAAAAACGCCAACACTGGGTGACATGTGGGAACCCTTGGTGTTGCCATGTCATCATGTTGACACAATGTTTATGTCAGCATGCCACATTTCACTTCCCTGGTCCTTCCACATGTTCTATACGGATGCTGACGTCATCCATACAGATGTTGACTCATCCTCTGCTAACTAGGCTAGGTTGACCAAACTTTGACTGTGAATATCTTTCAATCTGTAACTTCGTTTGACGAGTCATTTGCGCCGTTAGAAATCTTACGATGGGCTCTTCAGTATCATTTCATTTTAACTAAGTTTTGGAAAATTTGAATTTTTTCCCTTTCTCTGTCTATTGAAGCCATTATGAGCGTCTTGAGTTTCCTCTGTGAGTTTTGAGTTGTTCTTAGCCTTCTCTGGATCCTTTTTGGATCAGCATGTTGGGGTTTGTACTTGACCAAATCCCCTTTTATGGATTGTTCAAACCCTAATTATATTATGCTAATTAAGAAGTCGGCCCCTAGGCCTAATTAAAGTGGTTTTAACCACTAAGAAGAGAATTCGGCCCTGCCTAGTGAAGAGACACCTTTCTAGTGCCTACCAACTAGTATAAATAAAGGAGGTTATCACCTCATTTTCTCAATCACTTATTCACTCATCAAGTGCACAAGTTTGGAGAGTTGGAGTTGGGAGAAGAAGGAAGAGAGAGGCACATTGCTCAACGTTGGATATTCTCTAGTGTTTTGGTCTATTGTCTTGACATTGTATTGGCTATCTATATTAAGGAAATTTTTGTTGGGTTTTCTCCCCCATGAGGGTTTCCCAAGATAAATTATGTGTATCTTGTGATTTTGTTTCTCTCAGTGATCCTATCTATGTTACTGGTATCCATAAAATTGAAAACAAAATTAATAGTTGCTCTAAAATTAACATGGTATCAAAGCTAAGTTGAAGAGATCACCTTTCACTGGATAAGCAAAAACGTCACTATTATTGTACAAGAAAATTAGGGTTTTTTATTGAAGATGAATTTCAGCCTAAAACTCATCAAGGAAGTGCACCCTAGCCTAGCGAGCTCATTGGCATCTTGAGCACACTTTTCCAATGGATAGAACTCCCAGAAAGTGAAACCCTAGTTTTCAATGGTACTAGAAAACCAGGAAACTAGAACCAATACCAGTCCAAAATTGTGCAATCTTAGTTTCAAGGGGTAAAAGTTTGATTTTCAGAGAACTAGCTGCACCAGGCTATTTGTCTCAGCGAAGCGCACTTCCTGGTAAGTTCAGATCTAAATTATGAGCACTTTCATTTTTTGGTCATTTTCCTAGCTTCAGGTCAAGATGTCTGAAAGCACCAAGCTTGTTGACAAGTTATAAGGTGTGGATAAATTTCATGCCTGGAAGTATAGGATTTCACTCATTCTTGAAGAGAATGACCTAGCAAGATTCATCAAAGAAAATGTACCAGAACCCACAGATGCTACAGCTAAAGAAACATACCTGAAGGAAGTGATTAGGGCCAAAAGAATCATTGAAAAGTCTAGCAAAGATCATTTGATCCCTCAAGTGGCATATAAATATACCCCAAACAAAATTTTTTATGTGATAACTAGATTGTATGAAGGAAGAAACATTAATTGGAAGATGAACTTGAGAACTCAACTCAAGAATACAAAGATGCGGAAAGGAGAAACAATTCATGAATATTTCTCTAGAATCTCTCAATTCAAGGAACAACTATAAGAAATTGGAGATAAACTAGATGAATATGAACTCATAATGACATCACTTAATGGTCTCACATGACCATGGGATTCATTCATTCAAACCATTTGTGCCAGAAAGGAAAAACTACAATTTGACAGTCTTTGGGGAGAATGTGTTCAAGAAGAAGAAAGAATATCTAACTGAGAAGAAGTATTATTAAGGGATGACGATCAAGATATAGCTAGTCATAGTAAAGGAGGAAAGAGAAGGCCTCACTTCAAGAAAGAGACCAACCCACATAAGGAGTCTCACTCCCCAAATAAATTCATACATAAAGAATCTCACCCTCCAAGGAGATTCCATAATTTTCAGAAAGGTCAAAGAAGAGAAAAGGATTTATCATCCTACCAATGTTACCATTGTGACAAGATGGGAAATATTTCTAAGAATTTTCCATCTAGAAGAGAATAATACAATAAGAGGAACAAAAGGCACCATTCCCATACAATTGAAGATGAAGAGCCACCCACGAAGATGAATAAAGAAAA
>SNQJ01S0163074.1:0-21377 GCA_010110895.2 Picea sitchensis | reverse complement strand
GGATAAATGTTGTGTATCTTGTGATTGTGTTTCTCTTAGTGATCCTATCTATGCTATTTTTATCTAGTAAATTGAAAAGAAACTTAATAGCTAATCTAAAATTAACATTGAAGTCTTTGAGGCCTTCTTGTGCTTGGTTATAAGGAGGAAAAAAGAAACATGCTGGAGGAGCTTAAAATTCGAACTCATGAAGTTTTTCCAAACTTAGGAATCCTAGTCAACATTGTTCACTCTCTACTTAAACTCATCGAATCTATTCAAACCCATAAATTTTTTATCAAAATTGAAAAGTTTGACCAAAAATATTCACTCAATTCACCAAACTAGTGACCTAAGTTTGACATGGCAAAAAATTATGAGTTTAGGAATGTCTTCTTACCATGATTTAAATTCCTATTCGAACAAAACTACTTGGGAAAAATAAATACAAAAATAAACATATCAATCTTACAATTCATCAAGACAACCATTAGACTGAAGGCAATCTTCTTTCATCATATGAAATATTAGAAATGCAATTTCCTTCTAGATTATTTCTTTACATATTCTTGAGAAAATAGAATGTGTGATTAGTGGATAGGAAATGTGCACATGATCTATAATAGACAATAGATCATTTTCTCAAGATAATCAGTTACTAAGAAAAGGGAAAAGAATGAAAAAAACCTAGCAGACACTAATCCCTTCTTCACGAACAAGTTCAATAATTTTAAGTCTCTCATCATAAAATCAATTTGTTATAATGATTGGGTAAAATTCCCTGGATGTGTCTAAGTTATGGTTATAAGCTATAGGGCCAACCTTTTTCATATCCTCTGCTTGTTGCTTCTCCAACGTACCCAAAGTGAAACATACTTCCATCCCCATAACCTTGACAAGAAAACCATAGAAAACTATTTATATAGAAATAAAATAGACTAAACACCTTCATTGAAAAAACACAAATGAATTCCTTTTATCCACTTGTACAACTCTATGTTGTAGCAGTTATTCATTAAAGCAATATGATTCATAACCAATGAAATATGTCACAAATTGAAATATGTTATTCTTTAAGTGTCACTTTGCAAATCTATTAGTAGGTGCAAAAGCATAAACAAGTGTTTCCTCATCAGTCAACAAGAAATTTCAAAATAATCCAGATTATCTTCCTTTTGCCATTTAAATTATGGAAAATGAATGGAAAGGATTCAAGAAAAATGTTTTAGAAATTCAAGACCTAAAAACTATGAAAATAGTCAATATTAGCTCTACTTTTTATATGACCCTAAAGGACCACCTAAATCATTGGATCAAATAACACTACTTTAGTGATCATTCTATTATATTTGGTATTTTCTCTTGCACACAATACCACACCATCCTTCACTGTGATCCTCCAAGTTCTACTTGAGTCCCTATGCATATTTGAATAGGTTCAAAATATCCTATTATATCTAATCCTATTTGAATCTTAAACAAGAAAAATTAGTTATAACCTTATTCTTAAGCACTAATGGTTGAAAGGAATGTAGTATACAATTTAATCACTCATTTTTTTTAGAGATGTAGTTTTTCCAAGAAGGAGAGGTGTTCATAGTTAAAGTAGACTCGAGTACCTCCTAGCCTTCTACTAATAACCCACCTTTAGAAAACTTACTTATGGATAGTTTAGGGGGTTTGTTGATCCATATTTTATGAGCAGAATGAAATGAATAAAGATTATTAAAAGAAGCTTAACACAAAATAACAGAGACAGTAAAATTGGTTTTCTATTCAATAAGGAAATAAGCTAAAACTATAAAATGCAATGGAAAACAAGCTTGTTGGAATGGTGGCAGCTTATCTCTGAGAAGAGATGTGACGATTGTGCTCATTCGCTAGAAGATCATTACAATGAGGTTCTGAAGGCCTTTTTACAATAAAAAATAATGTCAAAAACCCTAGACATCCAAAAACCTAACCCTAGGAGATGAAGCACCAAAAGAAATGTGGGCCCTATTTGGGTAAGTTAGTACATCAACTACCCGGGATCGTAACTTTTGCATACAATCTTTGTTTTAGGTGCACAATATCCTGTTGGAAAGGTCTATCCGAGGACTAAGCATTTTGCATCTATATACTAAAGGACATTTCTAAATGTGGCAAGCCCTAAAAATGTTGTTTAGGGCCTCAAAATGGCTTCTCAAGTCAGGGACCCAAAAACTAGGAAAAAAAAATACCAAACTAGAAAACTGCCTAAATGAACCAGTTGGAATAAGTGGGAGGCCACTGACATCCATATGGATCATTTTCATATTAAAATTATGTCCACACTAGTTAAAAGTTCAAAAAAATATTTGTTAGAATTTACCAATCCAAATGACTCTGTGTTGACGCCATCAAAGAGAGAACTTTATATCTCCCTATAATTAGTCCTAGGTCAACCTTCTAGCTCTCACACATAGAAAAAACTCTCTTATATTTGTGTTACCATCAATGGACATGCCTTTGACATTGATCTTGTATATATTATGTTCCAACCTGTGTCCTACACCTTATCATGATACCTATTAGCATTCACACTTTTGACATTGATATTTCATTTAGTATGCTCGAGCATGTTCCCTATACCATGGCATAATACTTGTCTCATTCAATTTCTTTGATTTTCTTAACATCACCCATATTTGCATTTCAACTTTTTGTTATTGTGATATGATTTACATAGTGTTGCTCGAAAATATTGTGTTAATTGAAATGGGATATCTTGTAATCCTAAACATTATTGTTCCAACAAGAACATTTTTTACCACACATTAGGTCTAATCGCTTTCCTTTTCAATTAGTTTCAAAAAATTATATGATATATTTGTATTTACATTGTTAGTAACTTAATTCATCATATGGTGGATCATATTCACATAAAATTCAACTTTATTCCTATTGATCGTATTTTTAAAAGGAGAGATAAAAACAATCTCTCTAATTACAAGACATTATGATTAGTCCTCTTTTAGCCAAGTTATGTGGGATTTTTTTAAAACAGAAGATCAACGTATGGCTAGAAAGCTACATAAAAGAGCTAAAGACTAGGCTAGACTTAGGATCTATCCTTCAACTGTGAGCACCTTGTTACACTTAGGATCATTACGGAGAAGTGTCACAATTATAAAAACCGATATCCTCTTGTTGCTTCATTGAATTTAGAAAATCCTTTGACGTAGTGACCAAAACTAGCCTTTGGAATGGATTAGAAGAGGCTAAAGTCCCTTTCAAATCAAGAGTTGTTACGATAAAGCTAAACGAGAATGTTATTGCCAAGTTTAAAAACGCTGAGGGTTGGTTAGAAAAAAATAATTATAATATAGGAGATAAGAAAGGATGCCCGTGTCCCCTATCCTTTTTTGCATATACATCGACAAGTTAGAGGATTGTTTGAAAGAAGCAAGATATGTCGACACATCACAAGATTGAATAGTTAATATCCTTCTCTATGCTAATAATATTGTTCCTTTAGTGAGGAATTCCTATGTTCTCGACAAGAAACTAAAAATTATGAGTGATTTTATCTCTAGTATGGGTATGACTATTAACATTAACAAAACAAAGTATATGGAAATCAAATCCAAAATGATCACTTGCATTAATTTCATGTATCACAATAAAAACTTGAAGGAGGTGACTTCATACAAATATCTCAGAATCAATATTCATTGCAAGCTTAATTGGAGCTATAGCATTGAGAAAATGATAAATGGAGGGTGAAAATATTATTATGGACTTGAAAACATTTGTAAATCAACATACCTTTGGCTTTGGGATAAGAAGAAACTCCACATTGAGAATCTCATCACCCTTGTTATCTAATATGGTTGTGGAGTTTGAGGCTGTAGTATCTCTAGAGAATCGTGGAGAAAGATATAGAAAATTCAAAAGTGTTTTCCAAGTTATAATCTTAAAATTAAAGGAAATACACCCTATCCTATCCTCTTTATAAAACAAAATATTTCCCCCATTGAGATCATGGTTGTGACTAGGTACATAATGTACAAGAACAAGATAAAAACATGGAAGACATTTGATCCTTCCAAAGTTTGCTTCAAATTTAAGTCAAAACCACATGCAACTCAAGTGGGGCTACCATAAATATCTCAAGTCTTGTATAAGCCATCCGGGATTGAGGAAGAGGTGACTTTGCAAAGTAACGACAATATTAAAAGTATTATTACAAAAAAATTTAAGAAGAAATTGTAGTTCAATAAAGAACTAAAAGATAAGAGAAAATTAAGATTTCACAAGGAGGAGATCAACTCTAATTTAGAAGATACAAAATATTTCTCTATTTTAGCTAGTGTAAACAAGAAAATCAACATTGCTAAAATAAGAACAAAATCTCATTAGCTTCATAGTGAAAGAGAGTGTTGGACAAATGCATTGGGTTGAAAGAATTTGTTATATTTGTGACACTAATAAGGTTGAAGATGAAAAACACTTTCTTTTTTTAAGAATATGTCATATTTGTGACACTAATAAGGTTGAAGATGAAAAACACTTTATTTTAGAATGCAATGCTTACATTAACATTAAATCTCAATTTCAAAATATTAACTACAAAATTGACCTTCCTAACCTTTTAACTTATCAAGAATATGATGATTAAAAAATGATTTCCTTAGAATTTTTAGAACACTAAAATGAAGTTCTAAAAAAAATCTAATAATTTATTATTATTTTTAAAAATCTTATAAACCATTGTTAATATCAATAAAAATTAATAACCATCATCATAAAATATTAATTAAAAACTAACAAAAATCTTTCATTTTATTTATTTACTTTAAAATATTTTTTAATATATTTATAATTGTAATTCAAAATCTACGCTCCCACTCCAACAAAATTGCAATTTCATCCATTTACAAGTATAAACTAAAGATCGTTGGAATTTCCGAATCCACTGAAACTATGAAAATTACAATCTGAGGAACTGATTGTTCATATTGCAAATTTGTTCACTCGCCGGAATCTGAAAAGCATGGAACGTTTTAGCTTATTTCAAAAGTTTGTTTTAATTCGTTAACAGTATTCGATATTTTTAAATTTTAAATTTTAAATTTTTTATATTTCAGTTAAATTTTAAATTTATGTATTTATAAAATTTTATTTTTTAATAATTTAAATTATATTTTTAAATATATAAATAATTTTACTTTTAAAATATTTAGATTATATCAAATTAACCATTCAAATCTATACATTCAATAATTTCTAACCTTAATTTCAAACAAAATTATCAAATCTATACATCCAATAATTTCTAACCTTAATTTCAAACAAAATTAACAGAAAATATAAAAAAAAAAACTAACCAAACTAAATGAATCACAATTTTTAGACGTGTTCTTGGTAAATCGCCAGGTCATTTGAAACCAATCATCCAGCATCACTTGGCAAGTTGGCAGTGGAGAGTATGTGGTCGGTGCCAGGTGGTAGGAACAGGGATACGGTCTGGGACCGTACGCAGACCGTATTGCACGGCAGCGGAACCGGCGGAGTGAGGAAAGGTCGCTTTCTCCGAGGTGGCACGGATACCACCAAAATGATTAGCGTTAAATGGATAGACAATCTATTTAATGCTATTCATTATGGTGGTATCCGGCTTCCGTTAACAGGCCGTGCCGAATCCCGATGCACGTACAGAAGGACAGGAACTCCCGGTAAAAGTGGCGATGATCATTTATCGGTAGCTGGGTAAATTTCCAGGTAGCACAATCACATTAGTAAAATGGTTGATATATGTCGATATGTTTCATTACCTTGGAAATCAAGCCATTCTACATACATCAACCATTTTACTAATGTGGTTATGTTAGTTTTATTTTATTGAAAATTAATTTAACAATTTTAATTTTTTTTTTTAATTTAATAAATTTATAAAAACTTGGACCATTGAGTTTAGCTCGTAACTTTCATGAAATAAATCTCAAATTTATCTAAAAACAAAAGAATCTATGAAAGCTTCTTGACTTGAGAATTTGCTCAATTGTGATCTCACCTTTAGCTAAAATTTCACTGAGTCTATAGAACTTTGACCTAAAAATTTATTCAAATTTAATTTTTCAAAAACTCTTAGCACATTTATCAAGGTGCTCACTTTCATGCTTTTTTGGATTTTCTATAATGTGTGGTTGATGTTTGGAGTTTGGGAGTTAAAAGTGTACCTTTTAGAGTTGAAAAAAAATGACTTTTTTATGGTTAATGCACATAATCATTTGGAAAATTTTAAACCTAAAATTTATATAAAATGCTTTGAATCTATGAAATATTTGACCTTATAATTTACTCAAATTTTGTTTTTCTATACGCTTTGAATGCACCTTATCAACCACCTCACTTTCATGGCTTTTTGGAATTTTTTATCGAGTGGATTACGAGGCTAATGGCCATGGACCTCATATGCAATTCTACCTTGCCAATGTTGTCATATGTTTGACAAAGTTCATGCACTAACCCAATGGAAAACAACATCACCTTTATTAGATGTCTTGTCAATATTATTAAACAGAAAGGGTGGTACATCAATGAAAAAAACAGGTTGTCAAAACAATGACAACCCTAATCCTAAGGCCCAAACAATGAAAAAAACCTGCCAAAAAAATTTCCCAAAGCATATAACAAACCTTAGGCTCCTCCAGCACTATTTGTGAACGCAGACCACACATCTATATAAAAAGCATTCTCTGGAACTATTTGTGCATGCAAAAAACAGATCTATATAATTCCACCACCGAATGGAATTGATGGCCCACGCAGAAGATTTAGTATAAATAATATTGGGAGACTTCTTGCGAAATTCTTGAATGGCACAAAAAACAATGTTAATTGAACAAAAGTAAGAGATAATTTGAACCAGAACATATCAATCCCATCCATGCACATTTAAAAATCCACAAGCTCTCCACATGAATCCTATGCACAATTAAAAATATAGGGATACATTTTATTTTTGCAACTTCTTAAAATGGGCTCCACCTTATGTCAACCAGAACACAGTATATCAAATCAAACACATGAAATCACGACATGAACAGTTGTGCTCGACAGATATCGTATATCAATGACAACTTCTTGATATAGTTTGAGCCCCACATGATATATTGTAAACATTCCCTTCACATGAATCGCCATGCATAGTTAATAATGTGGGGATCCATTTTATTTTTGCATGAATCTGCTTGTGCTCATGTGGAATATTATATCAACCCCTCATGCATAGTTGAACAACATATATCAAGAAGTTGTGCTCGACCTATATTTTTACAAGAAATTGTGCTCAATGTATATCAAGATGTTGTGCTCTGCGTATATCAACCAGAACACATGAATCACAACATGCAGTTAAAAACCCACTGCTATCCACGATGCTCTCCATTTGGTAAGGAGAACACCACTTGGTAAGGAACATTACTCCACAGAGCTCCACCTAATAAGGAAACAACTTTCCATTCACTCTAGGAACATCTAGTAGAGAAGGAGAAGTTTAAAATGCCCCACTCACCCATCAATAGTAAAACAAACAAAGTAAAAAACCTAAGCTAAGTGAAAAATGTAAACCTAAAGTGGGCATTAATAACCAAATATCTCAGCCCGCAGGGGTGCGGTCTAGTGGCCAACAGACGTGTTGTTAAGGCATTTGTGCTGCTAAGCAGGTCACGAGTTCAAACCTCGTCTTATTTGGACGCCAGGATTGTGGGAGGTGTGGTTCTCCCTAGGGGTTATAAGGCAGCCGACGAGATTCGACTCCGTTTCACGCAAGCCAGATATCGTCGCTGTTACTGATTCCCCTAGATACAAAAAAAAAATTAAAAAATATCTCATTATTATGTTGATCACCTTAATCACCTATTTTAATGACGAACATACAACTTTTGTCATGCAAGGAAGTTAATTCTTCAAATCATAGACTTCAATTTATTGTGACGACTAATAATATTTTGATCATATGAAATCATGGCCATTAAAATTCCATTAATTATGTCCATTTCCAATAGGTGTACGCCTATCGATGTAATGAATCGTGCGACACCTGAGAGAAGATAGCTCATCACAGGCACTGTGATTTTTGAATGTGAAAAAGGGATGCATGCATAGCGTATATTGTGCAGATAACGACAACAATATAGGTGTGTGGGTTATCGGCGCTAGAAATGATTGTCGTTTTGGAAATATTTTGGAAAAATCCCAACTCACGAGGTTGATTCGTAGTTGATCTATAATTTCTAAATTATAATTCAAATTCATTCTTGGGCATGTTGATTCATTGGAGGGGAATATCCAACATACAAAATGCCAAATAGATTGTGATGAAGGGAAATCACTATTTACCGCACTCTATGTCCATGCAATATTCATGATGATTTCCTAGTAAAGAAATAGATTGATGAACCCACACCATTGTACTATTAATGATTTCATATATATTTATGTACATCATCTCATATCATGTCATTATTAATCTTAAGAATCTTGTAAGTTTAATGGGTTATTGGATGTGAGTTCTAGTTATAGGAATGATGATTCATCCTATACAATTTATTTTGTTAATTTCAATTCCACTTCATCATTTTTATGAACATCACTTGATGCAATGATTGCTAAATGGATTATTCAAAATCATATGAAATTGGTTACTTGCAATTCATACTTGGGTCATAGATAAATGATCAAATAATCCAAAAAATGATCTCATTCTCTAAAATTATTCAAGGTTTTGGGAATTGGGCATTCCACTATAGCTTTAATTTGGTTAAGGTCCACATTGATACCCTTATGAGATACAATATGACACAAATATTCCACTTCCTCAACGTCAAAGGAACACTTAAAAGGTTTTTCACATTGTTTTTTATCTTTCGTGTTTAAAAATAGAATTCATCAAGTTTTGAAATGTTGAAGGTACATTACTAAGTCCAAATGACATCACCAAAAACATATCATGAGCATGTGTTCTAAAGTTTTTTTTGGGATGTCTTTTTCCCTCATTCTGATTAGATGATATCTAAAACAAAGATCCAACTTGATAAAGAAAATTGCTCCTTTAAATTCATCAATGATATCGATAGGAAACTTATCTTTAATGGTGATCTTGTTGAGCTCTCTCTAATATGGAAATATGTGCCATAAATAATTCTTTTTGTAAACCATCACCATTGGTGAGGAGAAAGAACTTTGGCTAGGTCAAATGATGTTATCCTTTAACATTTCTTGAACCATACACTCAATCTCACTCTTTTGGGCATATAGTTATTTGTAAGGCCTAATTTAGGTGGTACGCTTCTCGGTTGCAAGTGAATATTGTGATTATGCTCTTGAGTATGTGGAATACCTTTGGGAATCTTTCCAAATACCTTCAAATCATCGTAAATAACTCTTTGGAGTTTCAAGGGAATGGAGTGTTTATCTATTTGAACTTCTAGTGAGCACAATTGTGTAATTGTATTATGTTGTCCATCTTTTAACAATTTTAACATGTTGTTAGAGATTATAAATTTAGATAGTTTACATTGGATATATCTGAGCTTAATTCGAGTTCCTTCCAATGAAAATATCATGAAAGGTTCCTAAAAGTTAAGAGCCAATATTTCCAATGATTGTAACCATTGGACCTCTAATACAACATGAACACCTCCCATTTGGATTGAATAATTGGACTATCCAATAAATACTCCCCCATAGTGAACTTCTACTATGGAACTTCTCTCAACAATATATGGTACCGCCATCTGTGATCATTACTTGAAACTCTAGTGCTAGTATATAAATAAATTGAGAAGTTTGGTTAATTCACAGTTAATGAATTTATGAGTACTACCAAAATCAATCAACATTGCTACGTTTTTCTTTTTGACATATCCTTTTATCTTGAGAGTTCAAGAAGTGTCAATATTATCAAATGCATGACAAGATATGGTGGCAGTAGTCTCATCTAGTTTTAGATCTTGATATGATTCCATTTCTTAATCTTCTCTTTCTTCATAATCTATGTAGAATAATTTCCTTTTATCGCACTTACGAACCTTATTGTACTTTCTATCACATTTGAAGCATAGTCCATTTTATCTTCTTTCATTCATTTTCTAAGGTGTCAACCTTGTAGCTTGAGTGAGGTTAGGACAAGGAACATGGTTCTCTCTATAGGCGTTAGTGTCCACCTTTCTAGTAGCCATAATTTTATTTTCAACTTTTCTTGCTACACTGAAATCATGCTCTAAGGATTTAAGTTCCAAGAGACGTACTTCATGTTGAATGTTCTCCTTCGAAGTGCCCATAAAGAGATCCAATAAATTTTCCTCTGGAATTTGATTTACTCTAAGACTCATCTTTTGAAATTACTAAATGTTCTGTATAATTGGACCTTTTTTCGATAGATTTATTAATTAATTAAAGTGTGATTTTCTCTTAATATCCACATGATTTGCTATCAATTCATCCTTAAAAATGGACCAAGAGACTATAGAATCCTTTTTTCATTCACAAATCCATCGACACCACACAAATTGATGAGGTTCTAAATACAAGAATATAATAGTTACATTTTGTAAAGGTGGCACTGGGTGTAGATCTAAGAATTGACAAATCTAGAATATCCATGTTATAGTATTTACCAGCAAACTTTTCATATCAATCTTAGGAACAGATTAGTTTCTTGGTCCCAATTTGAACCATCAATGATGTGGATCTTGGAGTGATGAATGATCAAGATTCTAGGACTCAATCTTCATGTTGTCCAAATGAGTTAAAATTTTCACCATATGTGAAAATGTGACTCAACAATTTTGTTATGCTTATTTTACTGATTTCCTTGCATGGTATTAAAAATTTTAGAGAGCCTCTCATCTAGGGTATGTAATATCATAGTTTCCATGGAAGTTTGTAATTGTTCCATTTTCTAATCCATCAAAATTTCCATTTTATTTTCGATTTCTCTTTCAAGGGTTTCTTGTGAACAAGTCAAATCAACATTTTTCAACATATTATCATCCATGTCATTAAACTGGTTTCTCAATTACGATACCTAGTTCCCTAAGTCTTCACATTCTTCAAAAGTTATGGATTATCTCTTTGGAGGTTTGTGTTGGGTATGTGTTATATTATTTGCACGAGTAGCAGTGTTTGAGCGTCTGCGTCGGGCGTGCAGGGGGGTTAGAGAGGGGGGGGTGCAAGGGGGTGGAGCCCCCCGCGCGGGGGTTCGGGGGTAGCGACCCCGATTTTTTTTTTTCGCATCAGGACTGCATTATATTTAGGTGGTTTTTCGGCACATGGTTTCTTTACCGATGGTTTTCTATTTCCGGTTAAGGAATTAGGGTTTTGAACTAATCTAGGTCATTGGGTTAGGGTTTTGGATGCCGCTGGCTCCTATATGTATTTTGTATTGTAAACATTGTAATGAATGAATATAGAATATGTTGGTTTTCCCGATTTGGGTTTCCAAGGGAAAAATCTCTATGTAATGTTTGTATTTTCCATTGTATCTTTTCTGTTCTTTTCTGAATATCTGTTTGCAGTAGATATTGTACAAGGTTAGAATTTACAGTTTAGTGGGTGTACAAACTTTTCCACTACATCTTTCCATGTGAGCCACACATAATATTTACCTAGATTTGTTCTCTATTTTCTCTTTACCACACTTTTATAATCACCTCAAATATATTTTCCAATCAAAAGTTATGCAATTTTCAAGTTCACATACCTTTTCAAACCTTGATTTGGAGATCGTTTCGTGAGATGATCTTGCACTTGATCTTACTCTAAATTTTCTACACTTAAAAGCCTTAAATTTTAGTTTGCAATATCCTAGTATGTCTTCTTTGTAATGCCATACATCCCACTAAAATCTAATGTGCCAAGAAAAAATTATTATAATTTTCCCCAAAGTCGTTGATTTTGATACTTTTCAAGAGAGTGAACTTGTATGCTATGCAATAAGTTCAATGATGCTTATGTGATTCTAAATTTTGGACTTGAAACACTATGGTCCATACTATTTCTAGTTACATTAGGGGCACTTGATTTAGAGCTCACTATCTTCAAATATGACCATTTAACCAAGAACCTTACTCAAGCCTAGATTTAGAATTACTAAAAACCCTAACTTGCATGGGTGAACCAAAATATGAAGTTTTGATATGCAAATGTACTTACATATGTCCTCTTTATAATTCAAATTTTTTTTAGCATTGAAATTCTCTAAAAAAAGTTCAAATGAAAATGGTAAGATGACTCATTTGAAGGAGCCAAACCAAAAATTGTATGCTCATATCAAATTATATGTAAACAATACTCCAAGTATCATAAAATAAAAAGAAGAAGGAACTACACACCTTGAGAATGAAATAAAATGGATGAATAAGAAGTCTCTTTGAGGAGTCAACTTCCTTTTACGAATTCATTATAATTTACGTATCAACCTGGGGAGTTGGGATTTTTCAGGAATATTTCGAAAACAACGTCGAATTCCGGGGGCCGTCGACCCGCCGCAGCTGTACCGTTGCCTTTATCCGCACAGTATACGCTACGCATGCTGCATGCATCACTTTTTCACGTTAACACATCACAGCGTTTCTGAATCGTGATGAGCTGTTTGCTTTTAGCTGCCGCACGATTCCCTTCACTTAATACCAAACATCGAGGTTGATTACACGCCTGGAAATTTACCCGGCTACCGAGAAATGATGATCGCCACATTTCCCGGCCACCCCAAATGATTTCTCACACGTGCCACCTCGAGAGAAAGCGACCTTTCCTCTTTCCGCCTTTCTCGCTTCCGTGCAATACAGTTTGCCTATGAGCCATCTCGATTTCAAAAAATGGAGTAATGATTACAGAAAGCGAATATGGCCGTGGATCTTTCCACACGTGTCTCTCTTCCCACCACCTAGTTCCGACCACATACTGTTCTCCAGGGTTGGAATTTCAAAATCATTAAGTCCGTCAAATTTGACGGTTTCGAACACTGTAACCCCCGTTCTACCCGTTTTAACGAAGATGGTTGACGGTTATATAAAATTTTGAACCGTATTTGACGGGCAATTTGCCCGTCAAATTCCATCCCTGCAGTGTTCACTTCCAACTTGCCAAGTGATGCTTCTCTGGCTCAAGCAAATCGGAATCCGGATGATTTTTCTCAAATGACGTGGCGACTGAGAACACAACGTCGACAAACTGTGATTCACGACTCACGAGGCAGCATAGCCAACAATATGAAAATTTAGCGACCTGGTGGATCACACGTTATCTTGTATTATAGTGATAGCTTTATTTTATTGCGTTAAAATACACTAAATGGATTTGATCACGTTCTTGTCAAATCTTAATTTTTTCTTATCTTATAATTTTTTATCGCACCACAATTTCTCCTTAAAGTTGAGTATCTAGTCATAGCCATGATCTCAATGAGGAAAACAGTAGTTTTTATGAAGAAGATAAGATAGGATGCATTGCCTTCAATTTTAAGATGAGTATCTAGTCATAGCCATTATCTCAATGAGGAAAACACTAGCTTCTATGAAGAAGATAAGATAGGGTGCATTGCCTTTAATTTTAAGATGAGTATCTAATCATAGCCATGATCTCAATGAGGAAAACACTAGCTTCTATGAAGAAGATAAGATAGGGTGCATTGCCTTTAATTTTAAGATTACAAGTTGTAAAACAAGTTTGGATTTTCCCCATCTTTCTCTACAATTCTATAGAAATACTACATCCCCAAACTTCACAACCATATAAGATAACAAAGGATATGAGAGTCTCAAAGAGAAGTTTCTTCTTATCCCAAAGTCAAGGATGCATTGATTTACAACTACTTTCAAGACCATAATAAGATTTTCACCTCCATTTATCCTTTTTTCAATGCTATAGTTCCATTTAAGCTTGTGATGAAGATCGATTAGAAGATATTTGTATGAAGTCACATCCTTTAAGTTGTTATTATTATACATGAAGTTTGCATAAGTTATCTTTTTGGATATAATTTCCATAACCTTTGTTTTGTCAATGTTAATAGTCATATTCATAGTAGAGAAAAAATTCCTGAGAATATTTAGTTTATTTTCAAGATCACAAGGACTAGGAACTCCTCACCATAAAAACAATATCATTAACATAAAGAAGAAGGATGATGAATATTGAGATCCTGCTTCTCCCAAACAACCTCTAACTTATGCAAAAAGGGTAAGGGACAAAGAAATCTTTACTCAACTTCTATATTACAATTAATTTATTTCAACTTACCCTCAATATTCTTAAATATTCTTAAATATAACAAAGTGATTAGAGTTAAATGATAGCTCTTAAGTGTCTTTAATATATATATTTTTATTTTTTTAATCTTTATAAAAAATATTCTTTTAAATATTTTTATTCGATTATTGAAAAGTATAATAATACAAAGTTTGAAGATATTTTTAATTATGAAATATTTAGAATACTAATATTTAAGTATCGATTATTGTGCTTCTTTGTAAAAACAATTAATGAACTATATTCAAACACACTATTTTTTTAAGATTTTGTTAATATGTAATAAACTTCCATCAAAATAAATGTATACTAATAATATAAATACACAACATATGTTTTATGTGTGGCATGTCCCCGCCATTTGGGTTTTTTTTGGTACATGATTAAATATTTTATGTAAACTACAAAATGCATTATAGGCTTTTTGAAAAGGGATAAAGCAGAGATCTTATAGATGAGAAGAATTTTTATAGATGGAGTCCCTTGTCCCACAAACAAGGGGGTCTCATACATCAATTTGGTGTGGCTTGGCCATGATCTTAAAAATAGATTATTATTATTATTATTATTATTATTATTATAATAGAGATCTATCAACGCCAACTATAATGAATGATGTGGAATTATAACAAAGAGGATATGATGACCATTATCAAGGAAATTAATAACATATAAAATTATATTAATTTAAGTATAGGTAGTGATATCAGAAATATGTGTAAATTAAGTCTCGAGGTTCGCAAACATCTATTAGACATGCTAAGAACAATGTATGCCAATTGTTGGTTTAATGGAGTAGTGAGAATGTATGAATAATGTATGTCAATTGTTGGTTTACTGGAGTAGCGAGAATGTGTGAACAATTTATGTCAATTGTTTGTTTAATGGAGTAGCGAGAATGTGTGATAGAGTCTCATTGTTAAATGTGAAATACTCAATACCGTGGATATGGTGTACTTGTTGAAACCAAAAAATTTCATAGACTTCTTACTATGATATCAATCAGTCACGTACTCCATCCATCAAGTTTGTCTAAATTCAACAGTCTATAGCTCTTGTACCAATTTCTTCACTATCATGCTATTAAATAATTAATGCATATGGAGATATGGTAATGCAGGCTCATGCAAACACAATCAATTTATCAATGTACAATGATATAATAGTTACAACTATAAGCTTAAACATGTAAACATAATCATACAAACTCGACACCAATTCAATTTATAACATTTTCAACATTAAATCGACATAATCATAAATAATTCATAACACTTATCTTTCTAGGAAATAATCACCAACTGATTACAGATGAAGGATGTTCCACCCAACCATAAGCTCTCAATTGCACTTAATCTCTCTAAAATGAGGCCACCCCAAAGCTAATGATAGGAAACCATAAAGGAAAAATCACCTATGCTTGGCTCTAACTCTCCTCATATAGCCCAATTCATAGTTATCATAGTTTGTAACCTTTTGCAACAACCCTAATCCACCAATGCTCTTTATCCTTCATCCTACACAACCCAAGGAATGAGATCTTCTTCTCTACCACATAGGCCCTTAGGCTATTTTACTTCCTTCCCGGGCTCTAGGATAACCTAGCTAGGAAATCTCACTGTTGAGGATTCAAGGGATTCCTAGTGATCACTAATTTTTCATAGTGATAGTAATTTCCCTTACACATGGGCATAATTTCAACATATTTTTTATCACAACCATTCTTATAATTATATTACAACATTCATGTAATAGCTTAGGATCAAAGACAAAGATCCCAAGGAAGAATGAATGTGAACTCCCCTTTTCATTCCCAAAACTATTGTTAAGCCATAGCCAAAGCTCCATGTTAAGTATTAAACCCCTTATTAAGCCCTATATATATTGAATTATTACATTTCTAGTGTTATGTTTGTATGTAGGATAGAACCCTTCATTATACCCTTTCATTATAATTGTACCCTTTGTCTGCTATATATATACCAAAGAGACCTAGTCCTAGGGGATGTTATCTCATCTCATCTTATCTTCTGAATTGGATATATTGTAAAATGAGGTTTCCCCCTCGAAGTTGATTGTATTCATTTGACATTTTATCATTTTTAAGGCATTTGATCATAACATTTGGTATTAAGAGCATCGATACTAGAGTTATGTTGTTTCAAGCAAATCATCCTGGAATTTCACTATAACATTTTTTATGTGATACTTTAGGTAGAGAAATTCAGTGGTTACTTAGGAGACATATCATAGTATCTTTGGTAAATTTTTTAGCTTTTGGGTCATTATAATTTCAAAGATATATCCTATGGAAGATAGGGGTTTTTACTCATCATGAATTCAGTTTTAAACGTGTCATCTTGGGATTTTCACTATAAATTGTTTCTAGGAAGTTTCAGAGATCAAAATTTTGTGGAGACTAAGGAGCCATGTCATAGTATAGGTGGTCAAAATTTTAGGTTCTAGTTAGCTATACTTTAAGAGATATATTCCATGGAAGACATGGTTTGTGACTAATCTTGAAATCAATTATCGTGGCATTTTTGCTGTAATTTTTTTCAGTGAAGCCTCAGACTTTGAAATTTTCAGAATCATGAGTTGACATACTGAATTACAAGTGGAAAAATTTTCATATTTTGAATCATTATATTTTATGATATATTTCTTGTTGAAGTTAGGGTTTTTGCACAAGTTATTTTCTAGTGATTTTATGATATTTTTACATGGTTAGCAAGCACATTTAAAAAAAAAATTAGATACATGTTCCAACATCTTTAAATAACATAGGATTTATCATTCAGTGGGTAAAACTACGATTGGGGAAGAATATACACAGAAAATACACATAGTTTCACGTGATTGGAAATATATTGTTTCCCTTGGTTGGTAACTCATGTAACCCCTGTTGTTACCCCTTCGTGTAGTACCACATTAGAAAGTACCTGTAGAAGGAATGTCACATCGACGTGTACCTTTGGGTATATAGGAAGTCCCATAGGTATACCTGGAACTAACCTTAGCTAAGATATTCAGTGGTCATGTTGCCATAGTTCATCGAGAACAACGGTCGGGGAGACCACTTTGTTACACATCAAAATGTCACACTTGAGTGTCACACCCTAAGTGTCGCAAGTGTTGCAAAGTGATGTATGCAACTTGTTAAGTGTCGCATGCACTGTCTCAAGTGTCGTATGCACCTTACCAAGTGTCAAATTTACTTTTCTAAGTGTCACAACCTATTAACACCATATAAACATTTGTCACAATCCCTAAGTCAAGTTGGAAGAAGAAGCCCTATCATCTGACAGTCAAAACACACCTTTTTCTTGGACATTTCGACAATTTTTTGGTATTTAATAAGGTTGGTGCTCCCCTACTCATGTTTAGGGGGCACTAGTGCTCTCCCTTCCTTACTTAGGGAGTGCTAGTGGCACTTTGTCTCTCACTCTAGGGGGGTGCCGATATTGTTAAAAGAAAATATGGGATCTTCCACCTTTTCCTAAGGGTCAACTCTTAAGGGGTAAGGTTGGTCGACTCCTATACTATGGCTCTATCTTAGAATCAAAATACCAACTTAAGGAGCCATATCCTCAACCATTTCCCTGATTTTCTCAGGGTGGTTGAGCCTCTCAAGCCTATATATTGAAGGTATTTTCGTGGTGAAGGGGGGAAGGAAATTATTGTAGTATCATCATTTTGATCTTAATAGATTCGTGCAAGGGGTTGGATAAGGAGATTTTGGAGAAGTTACTACATCGTAAAGAATGCTTTGTATGTTCCTTCTTTTGTATTTCCAGTTAATATTAACTTGGCCTATTCCCTTCAAGTTCATGTGTTCTACATCTACATTTTCTTGTGTATTATTGCTTCAATCTTCGTAGATAGATATGATTTTACTAATCATATAGAATAGGAGAAAGAATTCATTTGTTGGTCTTTGTAGGAATTCATTTGCATTAAGGAGCTTGGGGATCAAGCCCAAGGATTGGAGCAACGAGGATGAACACTGCAATAAGGTACGCCACATTCTTCTTCCCTCTTGCTTGATTGGTTGAGTTAGATTTAAAGGGAATGTAGCAACCATTTGTTTACTTCTGTCTTTGGACCAAAGAAGGGTTATTGGTCCAAAGGGGAGCTTAGCATGTCCGAAGGGTAAGATTTCTCACAACATACTCTCTAGTACCTGGGTAGTCAAATAGTTTGGATAAAGGCATGGTTGATCCTCCTTTGTTGGTTCCCTGAGATATTGGGTCAATTTCTATTTTTTGACCCCACACATATATCAGAGAGATATAGCACCTGTCACTCCCTTTTCCTTAGGTCCTTGTAACTCTTTTCCATGGCTCCAAAGAAATATCCAAAAATTAATTCACCAATTAAAACTCTAAAAATGTCCTCCATGACTCATGAAGAATATGAGGAGATACAAAACCAGCTATCCAAATTGAATAGTCAAATCAACGAATTGAATGAAAGGTCAATGAAAAAGTTTTATTTGATGAATACTAAAACAAAAACAAAAAGGAAGATGGATGAAAATAAAGAACAAAAAATAATGATGATAAAACAGTTGGAACAAAAAATGGATGGAAAGTTGGAATAAATGGAAAATAATATTTTAGAAGACTTAAATGGAAGGTTCCCTAAAATTGATAAGGTGTCTCAAGGGACTCACGAAAATAAGGGCAGTGTTTAGGTTGAACAACTTTCCAATAATAATAATTTTCTAGGGGGATTTAACTCCAATAATGCAATTACTTATGGATTGTCTCCAAAAGGAGTAAACCTTCCCAAGGTTGAATTAAGGAAGTTTTATGGAACATAGGTATTTAACTGGGTGAACCAAATAGAGAAATATTTTGAATTGCATAATATTATGGATGATGAGAAAATTATTCACATAACAACTTTGAACTTTGAGATAAAACCATATCAATGGTATCAATGTGTAGTTAAAAAGAAGATCCCATTTTATCATTATACTTGGGGTTTATTTAAAAGAGACTGAGAAGCACAATATGGGAAAGTTTGGGAACACCACTACTTCAGTTAATTCACAAGACTCAATTACTTAGGTGATGTTGAATATTATAATTCAGAATTTCAGGTGTTGGCCACAAGGGTGGATGAAATAAGTGATGAACATTTGTTGGAAGCTTACATGGGTGGATTAAAAGAAGACATTAAACATGAGATTTTCCTAAAACATCATGTAGATATTATGGAAGCTATGCAATTTTCTTGTCATATTCAAGCCAAGAATAAGGATACAAACAAATCTACCTTTGGAGGATATGCATGAAGAAGATATCGTTTTGGGGTTCATAATACAATTGTACCTCAACCGACAATGTTGACACCTCAAAAAATGGATAAAAGAAGAGAAAAGGGACTATGATTCAATTGTGAAATCAAGTACAATAAGAGGCATAAATGTGGTGAAAATAAATTATTCTATATAGACTATGAAGAGGAAGAAGATAAATAACCAGAGCCATCACAAGATCTAGATCTAGAGGAGACTACTTCAACGATATCTTGTCTTGCATTGGTTAGCATCAATACTCCACAAACCCTCAAGATACAAGGATACATCAAAAAGAAAAAGGTAACAATGTTGATGGATTCTAGTAGTACCCATAACTTTATCAATTAGAAATTAACAAAAGATCTCAATTGCTTTGTATTTCTAGTACCAATGTTTCAAGAAATGATTACAGATGGAAGTACCATAAATTGTTATGGGAATTTCAAGGGACTAAGAATGGTGAGTGTCTCTGCTCACTAAAATTCTATGAAAATTCCTACCCTATACCCTACCCTAAAAATCGCCAAAACATAGGTGAAGATCCCTCAAAATACCTTAAGGATTATGTCCCCTATCTTCTTCGATGCTAACTCTAATTTCTCGTATTCTTCCTTTGAAAAAAAATGTTTCCCAAGTGAAGTTCGAGTCTAGAATGTAGAATATGTACTACACCTCAATGAATTTTACTCTCCAAACAATTGCAGGAAAATGAAAAAAATTAAACAAAAGACTCTTAAGAGAACTACAGTTTCCAAACTGCTTCTTAGTTAAATACACTCTCTCGCAATGCAAAAAGGAAAACAAAAGAAATTCAATTTACAAAAAAATCTAATATTCATTTATAAACATTTGGGAGGAAGTCCTTAGAGTTAGTTTAAGTAGTCATGAGCCAGCCATAAGATTTTTCCCCCAAGTTTGAGAGGTCATGGGTTTGATTCTGTTGATCCCCTCTGGGTGAGGTGCTTGGAATAGTCACTAGCGACTTATTTTGGTTACCACCCGTCAATGGTGTTGAAGTCTCTGAGGCTTTCTTGTGCTTGGTTATAAGGAGGAAAAAATAAACCTACAGGAGGAGCTTATAAATCGAACTCATGAAGTTTTCCCAAACTTAGGAATTTTAGTCAACATTGTTCACTCTCTAGTTAAACTCATCGAATCTATTCAAACCCATGAAGTTTTGATCAAAATTAAAAAGTTTCACCAAAATTTTTCACTCCGCTCACCAAACCAATGACCTAAGTTGGACATGCCAAAAAATTCTGAGTTTCAGCAAATCCTTTTACTATGCTTTAAATTCCTATTGGACCAAAACTACTTGGACAAACTAAATACAAAAGCCAAGTTACCAATTTAATAAGAACTCTCTAGATTTTACGTTTTTTTAGAGTGACTATTTTTACCCCTAAATCAAAAAGTGGTGCTACAAGTGGTGCTACTGGTAGCATCCTTTTTTTTGCAATGGTTAAAATTCAAACCCACTTAGACTCATTGCGTTGACAACTGATGTCATTCTGGACAAAGTCTTTAAATATCACCCTTGAATCAAAAAGTGATGCTATCACTAGCACCATTTTTTTTAGAGTTAAGATTATAACTTAATTGAAAGTGTGGCCTCAACAACGACTACCATCATCGATAAACAACTCAAAATCCGCTCCTAAATTATTACTTAAAATTTATTTTTATAATTTTTTAAAATTTACATTAAAAGAATAAATAAATTATAAGAAAAAAAATCCAAGAGATGGTTTTAAGAAAGTAAAATGAAAAACAAACATTTTTTAAAGAAAAATTGTAACCGAATTTAATT
>SNQJ01S0163068.1:10478-20725 GCA_010110895.2 Picea sitchensis | reverse complement strand
CCACCCAAACTAAACTCAATTAACTATAAATTCTGAATTATAATTATATATTGTACCATTTTTAAATATATATTTATTAATTTAAAAAAAAAATTATAAATATGATGAAAGTGAAAAAATGAATGACAAAATTATGAAAAGTTTAGTTTGAATTTCTATATCATGTAATTTTTCTTTGCCTACTTTTTCATGAAGTTTGAATTTTATCTTTTATATTAAAATAAAACAATTTAATTTAAATTAATGGATTTCAATAATTTTATATATTCAACAAATATTTATTTTAAAACTTATAACTATAAGCAATGATATTATTTTAAAATTTATAATTATATAAACAATGATATTGTAATTATAAAATTTATAACTATAAACAATGATATTATTTTAAAATTTATAACTATAAATAATGATATTGTACAGAATTAGTCGGAAGAACCACAGTGCTATTGATAGCTTGTCGACGTTTCGGATCCACAACAGGATCCATCTTCAGGACAAAAAAGCCTGAGGAAAAAGAGAGGAGCCCTTAATAAATAATGATGAGGAGGGTGGAAAACTAAGGTCGGCCGAGTGAAACCCTAGGTTTGAGGTGAATTTTTCAAAATAGGTATTTAAAAATGATTTAATTAATGAATTAAGTGGTTTAAATTGATAACCCGATGGTGTTAATATTATTAATATTAAATTTTTATGTTAAATATAGGCTAAATTTAAGGTTAACCATATGGTGTTAATATTATTAATATTAATTTTATGTTAATTATAGGTTAAATTAAGGTTAATTTAATGAGGTAGCGTTAATATTATTATTGTTATATTAGTGGTAGGCTAAGTGAAAACCTAGGTTTGAGGATGTTAATGTTATTAATATTAATTTTATGTTAATTTAACTAAGCATCACTAGCAATCTAGGGTTAAATATAGGCTAAATTTAGGTTAATATTATTAAAATTAAATTTTATGTTAAATATAGGCTAAATTTAGGGTTAACCATATGGTGATATTGTAATTAAATATTTAAATGATATTGTAATTAAACTTAGGTGATAAGTACTAAAGTTCAAGGGGTTGGTTTGAATATCTATATTGCAATATTTTTTTATTCTTTTATTTATTTATTTTTTAAATATTTATTTATTTATTAAATAAATAAATTTAAATTTTATTTAATAATAATAAGTCACAGTCAAGCCACACCAAATTGGTGTATGAGATCTCCTTGTTTGTGGGACAAGGGACCCTCTTCCACCTAGCGATTTGACTGGTAAAATCTATAGAGGTATACATACTCTACCCCCTCTCAATTTATATCAATGTGATATGAATTTTATATTAAGTGTTTTTATATATTTAATGTTTAAATATGATATAAAACCTCTCATCTTAGTGATGGCATTTCTTATTTATTTTCTCCATTATTTAGATTTAAATGTGTAAATGAGTTTTTCTTATTTGATATCTAATTTATTTTTTTATTATTATTAAAAGTCTCTTTTCTAAATAATTTTTAGTTTTCTTTAGCTTTTTTGGATTCTTAAATTTGGCTCTATTTTTCTCACTTGGATCAACCTTGGCATTTTCTCTTAATTTGGTCATTTTAGTTAATTAAGGATGGCTTTATTAGATTCTCAAAGCTCTCATAGTCCTTTGAGGGTGCATAGAAGAGTTGATGTTCTCTTAATGAGGTCTAAGGATGTTACCAACACATTTGTTATAAGGTGCACACTTTAGAGTTGAGGGTGTTGGAGTAATTCACAAGTAATTACACACTCACTTAGTAATTAATTTTCCTAAGTTTGATAGTCTAAGGTTGAGGGCGCTATTCAAAGATGGAATATTCTCTCTAGAGCATATTTCCTAAAAAATCAGGTGCCTCCCTCTTCAGTTTGACTTTGGTTAGGAGTTTAGTTAGACTAGTGGAGAGTTCAATTAAACTAGTGGAGGACAACTCGTGCATGCAATGATTTATTTTCTCTCATGCAATAGTTTCTTTTTTCATGCTTAAGAGAAGGAGGGTGCATATCTCATGCATGCATGCTCTTATCTCTCCTCCACATGTGTGGATTTAGTTAACTGTTGATTACTTTGATAATTGACTCATACTAGGTGGTAGTTAAACTCTGGTTTCTTTCAATGAGTGTCTAATCCATTCTAGATCACTACTAAGGCGAATCCTCTTGGTCATGTAGCTATCTATGGCGCATTGGCCTATTATTAGGGATTATTCATGTATTTATTACTCACTCATGTAATACAATTCACACATTCATTCTCAATTCTTTCTTCTTTCTCTTTGGATCTTTTTGCAAGCTTTGTGTGAATTTCTCTAGCAAGGTTCTCTATGAATTTCACATGGTATCAAAGCTTTGTTGCTAGGAGAAAGCGCATAGGAACTTTATTTGCAGGTTCAGGATCAAAATATTGTAGCAATTAGAAAGAATGGAATTATCGTTGTTAGCACTTCTTACACCGCACAATTATTTTGAATGGAAGCTAAAGATTCTTCTTCTTCTCAGAAGAAGAGACTTATATCAAATAACCATGGCAACAAAAATAGAGCCTGATTCTCCAGAAGATAAAAATTGTTTTCTAAACATACAAGATATGGCTCTTGGACTTATTTGCATGTTTGTTTATCTTGAACTACAATATCATGTAGACGAATCATCACTCTCAATTTCAGACGAACTATGGACCAAATTGGAGGCCCGATTCAATATAAAGGAAGATTGTGAAGAATGCATGCAAGAGATTGACAAGACAACGCTAATAGAAAATCTACTAGAAGAACAAGCCCCCCATCTTGAAGAGAATTTTGCATCTTGGGAGATACACGCAGAGACTTCTATACAGGTATATGCACTTCCTTTTGTTCCATTCATTTGAGATGATGTCTACTCTATTTCATATATGTTTTCCAAATTAATTTCATAGGATATTGAGCATACAGATCAAAGACCCAAATCGGCAAAGTCCATCCTACTGACAACCGATGATCCTGTAGATTCGAGGAGGACGAGATCCTAGTTTTAGGAGCCACCACATGCATTCATAGTCTCATAATCACTAATTCCCATGCATTGCTACATGCTTCTAACATCTGACCCTTCAGCTTATGCAGAGGATGAATGGAATTTGTATTGGAAAATTTATGTGAATGAAGGGGATTTGGATCTTCTTCTTTCCAATAAGAGAAAGTGGATATATGTGGAAATCTCATTGGTGTATCTACTTCATCATATATGTACATACATATACATCTTCAACAAAATATTCACCAAGCACAACCTTGCACATTTGTGAGGTCTCTTTGGAGTGAAGGACATAGTTGCTTATCAATTGTCTTTCTTTCCTTCTTCATTTTTGATGCATTGTATTATGAGGGGTTTTTTTCCCCATGAGGTTTTCCCTCTTTCCTCTCTTTTTTAGTGTTCATTCATTTAGATGCATTGTAAAATGGGTACCTAACATGGCCTTATAGTCGGGACCCATTCTTTATTTACACCATAGTAGTGTTCAGATGGGGTGTTGGAGTAATTACACACTCACCTAGTGATTAATTTTATAAGTTTGATAGTCTAAGGTTTAGGGTGCTGTCTAGAGATGGAATATTCTCTCTAGAGCGTATTTCCTAAGAAATAGGGTGGCTCCTATAAAATAAGGGTGCCTCCCTCTTCAGTTTGACTTTAGTTAGGAGTTCAGTTAGACTAGTGGAGAGTTCAATTAAACTAGTGGAGGACAACACATGCATGTAGAAATTACTTTTCTCTCATGCAGCAATTGCTTTTTTCATGCTTAAGAGAATGATGGCGTATATCTCATGCATGCATGCTCTTATATATCCTCCACACATGTGGACTCAGTTAACGATTGACTGCTTTGATAGTTGACTCATACTAGGTTGTAGTTAAACTCCGATTTCTGTCAGTGAGTGTCTACTTCACTCTATATCACTACTAAGGTGAATTCTCTTGGTCATGCAACTATCTATGGAACATTGAACTATTATTAGGGATTATTCATGTATTTATTACTCACTCATGTAATACAATTCTCACATTCATTATCAATTCTCTCTCTCTCATTCTTGCTTCTTTCTCTCTGGTTCTTTTTGCAAGCTTTGTGTGAATTTATCTAGCTAGGTTCTCTGTGAATTTCATAGAGAGAACACTTTATTTATCATTCCTTTGTTAATGTTTTTCAATTATATGTGTGATAAATATAGTTTTTTGCATTTGGAGATGTTGTTTTAGGGATTTTATGGGAGGGAAAATCGCACTTTGGAGCAATATGCAAGACCCATCCCTTGGTTGATCTTTAACAAGTGTTTCAATTTTTCTCTTTCATAAGTAGCATCTCTAAATTCTTTCACTTTCACTTTGATTGTGTTTCCTTTCATTTCTAGCTATATCACATAATTTAACTAGGAGGAAAACCCACCTTGTTGTCTAGTTTCTATTTCATTTTCCCTAATTGTATTGAAACCCTTGGAGACTTAATCAAAGTACCCCTAAAAGAAACCGAACTCGGTACACCTTTAATTCATATTTAATAATTAATGAAATGGCTCTTCTCTTATTCATTCACATCCCCCTCGAGCTCTCTATTTACCTCAACAACAATGTGGAAACTATGATCCCTTCCACACCTCTCTTGTCATGGTGTTTGGGTCAATTATGTGGTATAGCAATACGCCACTCTAACTGTTGCATTACAATTTGGGAAACTTCACTAGGGAGTTACCATCAACCCTACCATATCCCAACTGTGGGGTTTCCTTTATTTTTGTTCCCTTATGTTCATAAAGAACTCATGTTATTCCATGTTCATGGAGGGATATTTCCCTAGGCCCCCCAGTGATAGGACCTTTCACCTTAATTTCAACCAATTTTTCCCTAGGGAAGGTTCAAACCTTTCAAATTTAAGACAAATGATTACTAGAAGAATAGATCAAAATGCTTACCCAAATACTCATACAACTAATCCTCCCTTTCAACCTTCAAGCAAAGGATTTTCTCCAACATTGTTACCTCAACCTTTGAATATAAGACCCTCACCTTCTCTTCCTAGTATGATCCATGTATGCCATGGAGGTTTTTTATCACCTCCTATTAACATGACACATAGAAGTAGCTTAATCCAAGTGTATCATACAAACATTCCCTTCCCTCAACACTAGTGGAAAATGGGACATCCAACCTTCGCCACTTACTATCCAAGTAGACAAACAACGCAATCACACATGTAGGGCATGCGACCAACTCATACCCTACATGCAGTTTCACTTTCAAAATTTGGAATGTGAACTTAGGAGCCTTAGAATTTGTTGACATATGCAAATGAATCTCATCAACCAAACATGCCTCCTTGGTGAAAGGGACCAATTAAAACTTTCTCCATTGAAATCGAAATCCCATCGTTTATGGCCTAATTGTTGTATGAAAGGTAAATTTTTTTTATCATGCTTTATAATATAAGATGTTTTATGGCCTAATTATTGTATGCAATCAATAGGTTGAAGGGTGATTATTCTTGCACACTCCTCCTCCCCCTCCCTCCTTTGTGTGGCACATGCATGCACGTGTGCTAATAAAAGATTCAAATGTGGCTATGTTGTGGAATCCTTAGGGATTGTTTCTACGACTATAAAATATATTTCTCTCATATCCTTCCCTCCTATCTTGAATTGGTTGTTGAGAATGGTTTGCGATAATAAATAATCCCCAATGTATCATGATATTGATGCTAACAATGAAATCCGTAGAGTTAGTGGCCTTTGTATTAACATAATGGTTGATTAATGGTTCCAGGGTGATTATATTTCTTTTCCAACATTCTCCTCCCTTCCATCTAGGACACATGAGTGTGAGTGTGTTAATAAAAGAGTCTCATATTCCTATGTTGTAGCATCCTCATGTGATTGTTACTATGTTTATACAATCTCATATCCTCGTATCCTTTCCTTCTATACCACATTGGTTGCTAGGATTGATCTACGACACCACATGGGTCCCAATATACCTTGATCCTTACACCAATAAGAGAACTCACAAAATTTATTATGTTTTCTTTCTTAACATTCCCCTCCTTCATCTTTATAACTAATGTTCTAAAGTGTAATAATTTAAAAATCATACCTATGCCTTTTCTTTAGTCCTCTTTGAGTTTTTATTTTGTATCGTATTACTTTTGTTACATTTTGTTATAACTTAATATTTAAGTATGTGAATTAAAATAATAATAATTTAAAAAACCAAAAACACATACATTGATCACTTTCCTCCCATTGTGTTCAAGGATACTTGTTTTGGAATCACTTGAACCCATTGTTGGCACGAATCCAATACTTGGTGCAAACCCATATCTTGGAAAAATAAGATTAGCATATTGTTGGTGAATGAAGACAACTGCTCTCTTCGTATGCTCTCTTCGTAGCTATCACATTGTTTTTTTTGGTACAAACTTGGATGCACACTTCCCTTATTCTCCATTTCTTTTTTTCAATTGTGTGAATTTTTTAAATGGTTTGAGTTGTGGGTATCATTCGTGATTGCACCCAATTTCCTCATTTTCCTTGGGAGGTATGTAATATGATTTCCCTCTTTGTGTTTTGTAAGGAATTCCTAGTTTTCTATCTCCAAAATGAGTGCTAAACTGGTCTTGAGAGTACGTATTACATCCTTTTTCTTGTCCCTTTTTAGTATGGAGTTCATTTAAATCCCTTGAGATTCCATCTTCCACCTATGATAAAGTCTTCATAATTAAGGGTTAGAAAGTCTTCATAATTAAGGGTTAGATGATCTTGAATCATTTGTATGTTGACATGTAATAGCGTTTTTTTATTTTTTTTAATAGTTTATTATGGACAAGGAATAAGTTTCCTTGATAAACGATATCATCTCTCAACTAACCACTTGAAAATTTCCCAACAGGGAATCAATAGCTATTTTCCCAATAGGTATTTTTATAATCATGGGGAATTTTGAGTACCTACATATATTTAAGCATTGAAGGAGAGTAGAAATTCTAATTTAGGGTTTGTAGGTGATTAACTTTGTGACTGGACTTGGTTCACTTTAACCACAAATCAATATGACTTGAAAAATATTTTGATTATTCAATTGAGTATGAAAACATTGAATATGATTGTTGTTTGTCCCATAATCATTTTAAAGTTACCATGTTTTTTGTTATAATATGAATAATGCATCTTAGCATTATTTAATCTAGCTAGAAGTATCTCTACTAAATACACACGTTTCCAAATTATCACCAGTTTGGTGGTTCTACTAAGAAACAATGATCCATACTAAGAAACAATGATCCATAATCGAAGGCTCGTGGCTAAATGATTCACTGACATAGGTCATAAAGCATTGAATAATAAAAATTGTAGATGGAAATCTATGACAACCTATTGTGCATTAACAACAACTATGTTTTTTTAGCATCTCTATGTTAATAGAATTTAACAATGAAATCACGCATACCCATATAACATAAGAGATACCTGAGAGAAAACCTATTTTGGAAAAAAAATCCATCTTCAAAATGGATATCTTGCAATGGTAATTCTTAATAGTGTTCTTATAATTACCGGATTCTCTAGTTATAAACAAAAGAAATACAATGTATAGTGTCAATGCAATACTCACTATAATGATATCTCTTCCATGAACAAGTCAATCAATTCCTGCTTTAGGTCTCTACAAAAAGTGAAAATCCAACTTCAACTCAACTTGTGGATAATATTCTATCTCCTATGTCAAATGTTCTCTAGAAAAACCTCCAATGTAATCTTTGATAGCTTTCTTCCTGGTCAAAAGCCTCTTTCATCACAGACTTGTTCTTTTACTCTTGCTTCCTTGGGTATGTTAAAGGCCAATGATCTTCCCAACATTTTCCAAAATCACTCCTCAGGATTCAATTAGAGTACACCACTAGTCTTGTACAATGCTTCATATTATGCACAATTTGGGAAATATTGCACTTTTCTTAGAATTGCACGTGGTATGTTTGTGATTGGTCAAAGGATCCACATGTCAACATTGTAGGTGGCTACATAACCTTCCATCTAGGCATCAACCCACTTTTATTGGGGCACATACTTTTCATATTATGTGAAAGTATGGATGTGGAGGTAAGCATGTCTCATGCTTCGCATGCATTATCTCTGGCAAGCCTCTATCCTTTGTGTAGAGCATGTAGCATGGAGCTATAATTTTCTCCATTATTATCTATTCCTTCCTTTACATACACTGTCCTTTGTAAGCCTTTATCCTTTGTGTGGAGCACAACGAGATGTTCCTTACTAAATTTTTGAGTATTTTTTCTTAGTTATGTGTTTCAATAATTAAAAAAAAAACCGTATTGAATGCATTGCTTACACAACAATTTACACGAATGTTGAACTCTCTATAATGTCCCAATGAAATATCACACAAAAACCAAATGCTTGCTATCTTATTTATTCTAGATGGTTGCAATACATAATAATATACTCATAAATAATACACAACAATAATAAGGAACCTAGAATGTCCTTGTTGTAGGCTATCCTTCACATGTAATAAGAGATATCATCTATATATGACAATATTGGTGAAACAACTCCCTTTGGAAACACAGATCTGAACTATATGTGAAATATTGATGAAGCACATGCCAACAAACTCTCCTTTGTTGTAGGAATAATATTGGTGAAAGTCGATCCGAATAATTTTAGTTGTTGTATATAAGTCTCCCCACAAAGGAAGGGCATCCTTTGTTACCACTACTTGGTCTGGATAGAAATATCAGTTCCAACAAGAGGGTATGGTCACTCTCACAAAGATATGCAACATATATACAAGAATGCTCAAGTTTGTTGTTTAAATCGACTTGGGAAGACAAGAACGTAGCCCCTTAATCACTAAAATGCACCCAATATATGAAAATACTACACCACCACTGATATATAACTTCCAGCGCCTCAACCAGCTAGAGAACAAGAGGGAAATTGATCCACAAAGAAAATAATGCTACCCAGGAATGAAAGATTCAGTTCTCACAATAATAATAATCCTTTTGGCCACATAGAATGCACCCCATCTCACATAAAATGGGTGAATGGGGAACTTATGATTTCTTTAAGGAAACTCAGCCTCCTTCAATATAGTCGACCCCTTCTACACCAAAAATCAGCTGCCACCTTTGAAACTCAATCACAATCTAAATGAAAGAAAAAACTACTGAAGGTATCTCAGTTATCAATGAAGAACAAGGAATAAATCTGGATGATCTCTTCTGCAAATGACTAGCTAGGGTGGATATGTTACACCACCAAAAACAATCTCTGAAAATTTGTCCTAGCGTTTTTATCCCAAGAGTTTACAAAGCCACAAAAATCTCTCTCAAATGAAAAGTAGAAAATGACTAGGAAAGAATGAGAGAGGGCGCCCTCCTTTTCCCCTTTTTATTCTTTGATTGACTCTTTTGTGACCATTTTACCTTTTAATAAGTTTAAGTGACTTTTTTCATATTCTCCGTAGTCACTTAGGCACATTTTTGACCATTTACTCAATGTCACCTTTTAAAATTAATTAATTCCCACTCCGATGACATTAAATAAATAATTAATTCCCTTTTTCATATTGACTATATCCTACAAGAATTACTTAGGCTATTTCATCCATATCCGATATCTCCAACTCATAAGAAACCTCGCCAACTCTATGAATCACCTTGCAAGGTCCATAAAAATGTGGCTTAAGCTTCTCTTCTCCATTTTTCTTCAGGGAAGACTGTCTATATGGTTGTAGCCTCAAGAATACCAAGTCCCCCACTTTGAAAGTGTGCTCGACCCTGTGCTTGTCTGCATATACCTTCTGTTGATTTCAGGCCATCCATATATTGTCCTTGAGAGATTTGAGTATGTCTTGGCTCTCCTAGATCTAGTCATTGGCTTTGGGAGCCCTACTATCCCAAAATTCCAGGTCGACGTGTTAAGAACCAAACATCAATATAGCATAGAAAAACCTCAGGAAAAGTACTCAACGCCATGAAAAAGAGATAATTTCAAATAATAAGCCTCTTCGAGGGGGCAACCTCCTTTTACCCCAATTAAATGTTCAAGTACAAGATGATTCAAAATGAAAATGTCTCCTTGGTATATATAGGAGACTAGGAGGTATAATTACAACTAATGGCTTAAAGCCGACATAAATAAAATAACATTACTAATCTAATATGCCCCAATTAAGGGG
>SNQJ01S0163067.1:0-21380 GCA_010110895.2 Picea sitchensis | reverse complement strand
GACGATTCTAGTCTCGACGAATCTCAGACCTCATCTCTTTACCATTATTGTATACACTAAAAATCCCTGTTGTTTGGGGTCTAATTGAATTTTATCCTTCGCGATATATGGAAGATATCAATCCACTATGTAAAATATAAGGGTGACACATGTTTCCACCAGGTAATAGTAGACATTGGGACCTTGATGCCTTACTGATCCCATGCAAACTAGAAATTCTTTGGGGTCTGTCATCTGGGGATTATGAGATAGTTAATTAAGATTACGACTCTTGAATATATACGACCAATATATATCAGCTGGTAGATCTGAAATCTAGGATTCAAGGCTCTAAACAAAGGCCTCCACACCCAACTGGGACATACTTAACATGTATACCCAACGAGGGATGTCCCTGGCATGATACGTTTTGACACGTGGCCATGCCACTATATTCCACTTGGAATGAAATCTCATACCTATGTCGCTTTCCCTATATTTGTTCTTGTGCTTGTAACTAAAGGCATGGAACCAGGGGATATAAGCCTAGTCCCTAGAAATCAACGCATCGAGACTTCCAAAGGGGTTATACTAGAATTATTCCGGGGTTCGGTATATTGAGACACTACACTCCCTCCTGATATTTTATGAATATCTATGGTTGATATCTCTCATCCGATAGATCTGACAGTTGACATTCCAAGGTCATGATACAAAGGCTGGAACTCGACAAGGCCCACACTCAAATCATCCGTGAACTAGGAGATGAAAAGTGTCACCCCTGTGACACCCTGGTTGCCACGTTGACACAATATTTCATACATGACATCTCTCTCTCTCTCTCTCGTGCTTGTGTAGAGAGGGCATGGAACCAGGGGTTGGAACCCTGGTCCTCAGATATAAGATATTGGTACTTCCAATTGTACCCCCATAGGAAGAACCGTCGATATCCCTAGATCCTACAAGATTCTCATAATAAATATCAATGGTGGAGGTTATCTCCACCTTCATATCTAATGGATGCTAAGTCTCTTCACAACAATCAGGAATTAAATGGATTATAATTCCCTCTTTAGGCTACAGAAACTACCTTCTTCCCTCGTGCCTTCCATAGGGATCTCTTTTCTATTTATATAAATCATTGACCTATCTTCCAACAAGCAATAAGTTGTTACATAGGCACCCCATAGAGGGTTCATTTCCATTACAACCATTTCATGTTAAGGGAATGGAGAAGATTCAGGGTTTTCCCATTAATTCCTTATCTCAGGGTTATCATATGCCTCTTACTTATAGATATAGTTCCCTTTCACAAGAGACCCATTGTAATGAATATATATTATAGAGCATACAAATATGTCTTAGAATTACATAGATATCTTACTCATTTTCATACAATTCAATTGAGTGTTCATGCATGTCCAAACACACACCACACAACATGATGGACGAGCATGGAATACAAGGAATTAATTCCAATTTAAATAGGCTTAACTAATTAAGAATGCATTCACAAGAGACAAACATTCATTCTATTCCACTATTACCTCTACATAGGGGATTACCAATGAGACAAGTATCGATTTCATTAACCAGGTACACAATCCTGGTATAAGTACAGACACCGGTTCTTTATTTTCAATTCAATTTTATAGAATAAAATAATACTTATCTATTTACAATATTTTATCCAACCAACTAACTGTGGGTGTTCTCCTTTCCACCCAACCATAGGATCATATGCATTCACTCTTATCACTCTGTACACCCTCGTGCTAATCCATGATACCACTAGGGAGTTCTCTGCTCATTCATGTGTTTTATTGCAACAAAAACTCTTTTCCTCAGGTGTCCCTCGTAACTCAGATATCGTCTCCTCCTCTAGTTGTGAATGCTCATCTTTGTATTCCCACATGCCTTCTCTTGCATGCCTCCACACATGAAGTTTCTAGAACTATCCTCCTCCTTTTGTTAGAAGGAATCCATGTGGTCAATCTTTGTTGCAAGAAATGGTACATTGTTGTACCTATAGTTGACATTTTATGATATCCTAACCTGATCTCCCATACTTGTATTCATGGAGGGTGGTTGGTAGCTCAACCACTATCCCTTCCTCATTAACTCATTTGTCTTGAAATAAAGGCCGAGGAAAAAGAATCTGGATATCAAATTTTATCAGCAAGGAGGTTTGGGTTATCTTTATCGTGATGAACCCCTCTCTAGGTTTCTTCACTCTTTCCCCTAGTGGTATTATGGCCATTACTTCAAGGCTTCACCCCCACAATCAACTGTTGGAGATCTTAATTAAAGTAATGATACATTTACATGGTTCACATGCCATGGCATGGAAATAATTAATTATGATTGATTACACATAATCAAGGGTTTAGGAAAGGGGTGTTACAGAGAGGATGACATCAACAGCTATCAATTCCTGAAATATCTTTTCTTTTTAAATTTTTTTGCAAATGGATGGTGACATGGGAATACATTGCATGGGAGGATACCAAGTATAATTGGAAAATAATGATCATGCTCGCCGCAAGAGGGTGGTAGTCCATGGTGAGGCTTAAAGATGGATTGGTGTTTATTCAAGTCTAATTGCATATTATAATGAATGGTTTAATAAGGTGTCTAAAAGGATTGAATGGCATGTAATTCATCCCCAATGACCAAATTCCTTAATTTAAGAATACTTTCCATAGGTGGGAGATGATATATCTAGAGAGCCAACTATAATGCCTTTGAAAGTGTATCTATGCCCCTATTTCTTGAAACTCATGGATAACTCATAGGAATCCATGGTGATGGGACCTAATATCCCTAACCATTCAACAACCAAGACAATGTCACAACCACCTATTTCAATAACAAACATGTGGGTTTCTAGGAATAATCACCCATTTGAAGCTTGGCATTTTCACAATGACCACCACATTTTATATAAGCTCCATTAGAAATCATGATTTGGAATTTATTCATAACATGGATGTAACAATGTGTTTCTTGGGATATAAATCGATGAATGATGTTATGGCTGCTATCACTATCAATTAAGACAATGAATTTGTGATGTTTGATGTAGCCAATCATTTTGAGGGTTTGGGGAGTAGAAATACTAGTCAAGGAATCCAAGGAGATCTACGACTCAAACTCCTATGGATCAAGTGGAGGAATGTCTTCAGTAGATATATGAGGGAAATCCAAGGAACAAATTGATATTCCATCATGAAAAAATGACCTCTAAAATGGCCATAAAGAGATTTTTCTCCTTACACTTATTCCTGGAGAAATATTTCTTATCATAGTCATTGTTGAGACCTTTAAGTTTTCATTCTGCAATTTCAACTCAAGTTAACTTATGGATATTAAGAGGTGGAGAGGATGGAGAGGGATTGGTGAGATAGGGGGGGGGGATAGTGGGATCATGATGATGAATAAATGGGGCCATTTTATTTGAGCATTTACTACCCTTTGGGATTCTCAGGATCTTCTTTCAAATCATTGAAAAATCAGTCCTTGAAAAAAGTTTCAAACATGACTTCAATTCAAATAGCCAGCTACTCAAAATCTCCAGACAAGAAATATTCAACTATGATAGATTGTTTATACTTCACCAGTCATCCAAAATAATGAATGTATATTTATAACTATGAATAGAGGTGTGAGACAAATTGTTTTCAAGAAATATAACCCTTATGGGATTCATTATTCCACTGCCACCATTGCCAATCTTTAGGATCCAAATAAAATATACCCATGCAAAGTTTCATTTAGTCATCTAGGATGCCATCCAAGGAAAAATAATGTTCCATTTGGGTGACCCATCTTGTGGGGTTGAACCCATCAAATTTATTGAAATTGACTTTAGGATTCCATGACACATGTTATTCATCTAATCACACACAACTAGGATGGAGAGATACCCACTAGGATTGAATGATTCAACCCCTTCCTTTTGGGGGGATTGGTCTGAAAATTGATAACTTGAATACTTTGAAGTGAGAATTTTACTATACATAGCCATGCATTTGGACATATGGATGGGTAGTGACTCCAAGTTGTCTATATTGTCATGAATGTCATTGAGATTTTGTTGAGCATACAAGTGGTTTCGGTCTATCTTTCTGTTACACCTCAAAATTACTCACTTCGATAGTGTCGCAAGTGTCGTCATTACGAGTGTTGTAAGTGTCACATCTTGTCCACAAGTGTCACATCTTGACTATAAGTGTTGCAAGTGTAAGAAATAGTATGTTTCCATCTTGACTATGTCATACCCATAACGACATCATGAAGACACTTAAGACACCTCAAAGGATAGTTTGGAAGAAGGAAAATTACTTGGCAAGAAGTAAAATCCCTTTTCCATTGGAAAAATCACTTAAAATTTGATTTTTGTAGAAGAGTGCTCTCCTAAGCACTGTTAGGGAGCACTGGCACACCCTGAACCTCTTTGGGAAGTGTTTGAGAGCCCTGTGCACCCCTTTGTGGGAGTGGTACTCTCTTTTGATAAATTTCTGGGTTTGTTGAGGCGAATTAAGGAAGAATCCCTCAAATCTTGAAGGCAGTTGGATTCAAATAGGTGGTCAAGGCATGATCCTAGGGGAGATCCTCAACTGAAGGAGAGGAATCCTCAACTCATCCCAAAGATCTCTCAAGTGGTTGGGCCTCTCCAAGATTATATAAGGAGGCCTTCTCATGGTGAAAGGCACAAGGAATATTGAGAATTATACCTAACTTATGATCTCATAAGAAGGTATTGAGAATGGAGAATTGAGATTGATACCAAACTTATGATCCTGTAAGTGGTATTGGAGAATGACAATTGAGAATTACATCAAAATTATGATCTCATGAGTGAGATGTTATCAAGTTAATTAGTGGAGATTGATTGAGAAAAGGGGTTGGACAAGGAGAACTGGAAGAGGCTACTGCATCTTCATTCAAAGGATTGTAAGTACTTTTACTAGTTCTCATTAATATAATCAATGCTTGGCCTATTTATTTCAAACTTGTACTTGTTCCATATAAGTTTGTCTGCAGTAGATGGATCTGTGTTTGAGCTAATCTTAGTAGAGTAGGAATTCTTTTGTACCTTTGTTGTTTTGCAGGAACTATTGAGGAGCTCAAGATCGAAGCTCAGCCTGGACTTTGCAAGGACAAGCATCGTTCATAAGGTACATATATTTCTCCTTCTCTTTCTTTCATTAGCTTGATTNNNNGATTATATCTAAAAGGAAGTCAGTGTCCATATTAAGCACCTTCTGTCTTGGCCTTAGAAGTTTAGAGACCAAGAGGGAATCCACTTGTCCGCAGGGGGATTCACCTACAACAAAAATTGGCGACTCCACTAGGGAGGAGATCTGATTTTTGTTTCCATTCCTAGATCTTGTTTTGGCCCTTTGACCACTGATTTTATCTTCTTCATATTGTCTTGTTGATTCTTAGATTAGTTTTATTTCCTCATTATGTCATCGGGATCACTTTGATTGAATGAATTCCTTTCATTTTTTGAGTTTTTGGACATTTTTCTGAGTTTCTGGAGCAGAGCGCTCCCTTGCCCTTAGCACCAAGTCGTTGGCACTCCCTGACAGTGTTCCACAGAGTGTTGGAGCACTCTGTGTCCCCTTTTGGGGGAGCACTACCCCATTGTTTGTGAGAAATTCTCCCAAATTTTCGTTTTTTGAAGCTATTTATGAGTTTTGGCATTTGCTCAGGGTCTTATACTCTCAGTCCATCTTGATTTTGGCTTTCAAACACCCTTCTTTCTAAGGATTGATCATCTCTTTTGTTTGGATTTTTTTACTTTTTTCCTTACTTTTCAATGACTCTTTGTCCTTGATGATTTCAAGTCAATTTGTCATTTTCTTCTCCTTTATCTAATTGAGTGAAAACTTTGTAAGGAGTTTCAAAGGTCTTTTGCACTTTTCTTTCTGATCTTTGAGTCATATTTTCCAAGATCTTTCTCCTTCCTTTTGATTTTTTGGCTTTCTGTTTCTTGTTTGATCATAACAAGGGTGTCTTTTGGCTTATGTGAAGTTTTCTTCCAGATTGATTAAATCTCACAACTCTTGAAGTCCGATTAGCATAAGAAGCTTTACATCTACTGGTTATTAGTCACATACAAACATTTTAGAATTGCATTGGATTCCTTATTGAGGACTATTGCATGAGGTCATTTCATCTTAGTGTTTGACAGTGAAAGGAAAATCCTTTTCCTTCCCTTAATTAGACATTCATTGAAAGAAAAGATTTCTTATCATTTCTTATGCATGTTTTGGGAACTGAGTCATAATATCATCATTCTTCACTCTCATACACCTCTGAGTAAACAATGGCCACCAAAATCAACGCTTAACTAAAATTTATCAGACCTTTTACATATTTGTTAGCAAACCTACATTAGTTTAAGGTGTAAGGCTTTGGAATAGGTTGAAAGGATAAATTTCCAAAGCTATCAAACAAACTTAGCATCTTGCGATAGGGAGAGAAAATCCAATTGTCGTATAGGATTTCTAGGATCCCCCTCTCACACAGGGGTTATGCACAAGGTCACATTCAGGTGAGTTATGAAGATTATCCCTCCATGGTCCAACTGTTTGTAGTGGTCAGATTGTATATTGGGGGTCACTTGAGGGTATACCCATGATTATGTGTGGGAGCCTCTCTAGTTGATTTCAGACTTGTTATCCTGCCCATACGTTCCGAATGGACTGTCGACTGTACCCACCCAAGGGCTGACTGTGAATTGGTGACCTTAGTAGCCATAATCTTTAGGGTCTCACATAAGGTGATGGTGAAGGGAAGTCTCACTGTACCTGGAACAAACATTGGTCAAACTCGATCGGGCTCCTTGGAGGGTAAATCCACAATTACTGCATGGAAGCTTGCACCAAGGCGTAAGTCTATTAAGAAGGTCGCCAATGTAACTGATCCACTCACTCTATCCCTACCCCTTCCTATTTTGATCTCGTGACGTTGGATTTCATCACCAACTAGTGGTTTCATTGTGGGAAGGTTTGTTTGATTGTTTGCTTCTCAGATTCATAGCATGTGTTGGTTGTGTTACTTAGTGTACCTTAGGTCGAGTCAATGTTAATGGAATACAATCCTGAGAGTACCAATGGAGGAACCCCTTCTCCTGGGGAACCTTATACCTTTCCTTGTTTTGGAAACTTTGGTCCTCTATACATTGCCACACCGAGTCTTCTAGGACTCACCATCGGACTATCGGTTTGGTTGTTCCCCACTCCGGTGATCCCAAATCCTCCCAATGTTTCAACTGCACCTAATACTTTAGATTTCAGTACACCACCCACACATCAACCTCATGTTGACTTTTCACCTTCTTCGCCCATTAAGTATACTTCCCTTTCTCCTTCTTTGTCTAGTGAAAGCTCTAAAGAAAGTAGCTAGGTTGATAAGAAGAAGAAGAAACAGAAAGAGAAGAATAAGAAGAGTTCGAAAAGGACCAAGGCCCCAACAACATCAAATGTTGGATCCAAGAAACCAGTTACTGTTAATATTACTAGGAGTGTTGATAAGGTCAACAAGATTAAAATGAAGAATCCGAAACCCAAATTCCCTTGCAGTCTTTGTAAGGGTGACCCCTTTCTGAGGGGTTGCCCTGGTATTCCCAATGTCTTAGAAATGTGGTCCTCCACATCATCAACCTCTGCTAGACATGCTGGTGATACCCCATCAACTAGTGACGTCAAGGTTGGTAAGATGAAGACAACTGTCAAATTCTCTTGTATGTTATGCAAAGGTGATCGTTATTCTCACCTTTTTCCTTGAATGGATGAGGCTTCTTCTCTTTTGGAAAAAAATCAACTTCCAAAAGGTTATTGTAAGATTTCCCCCAACCCATCATTAGTTGATGGACTAGTCAATCCGGTTCCATCCCCGGTTAGTTCGGTTGATTAGGTGGTCAATCTAGTTTCCTCCTCAATTGAACCACAAACCCAAGTAGCTAATCTGGTTACGTCATCGATCAACCCTACTCTTCATCAAAAGAGTGTAACCCAAGTAGTCAATCCATTTTCATCCTCGGTCGATCCCACTCTCCCATTAGAGAGTGACACTAAAGCGTCGATCCGTTTCCACCTGTCGACCCCATTATCCCCTTGGAGAATGAAACCCAAGTGGTCGATCTAGTTCTGTCATCAGTCGATCCCACTCCTCCTTTGACAAGTCCCAAAGTGGCTGATCCAGTCCCTTCCTCGGTCAGTCCCACCCTTCATCCGAAGAGTGACAAAGTGATTTCTCCGGTTACATCATCGCTCAATCCCACTTTTCCTCTGAAGAGTGCTAGTGTGGTCAATCCGATCCCATCATCATTTGATCCTACTCTCCCTCTAGAGAGTAAACCCGATACTGCCCATGTTTTTCTCGTTGATATAGAATCTACCATGTTGGGGGGAATTCCTCATTCTCCCATGAAACCCCCTCCAAGAAATGAGGCCATCCTTTTTGATTGGGGTGCACTAACTGGACCTCGTATTCCCTCTAACATCCCTTTCCAGATTATAGTACAGGTTTGTGGCTGTGTCATTCCTCAAACACTGATATATGAAGGTGCGTCCGTTAGTATTTTGTCCTCTGTTGCTTGGCACACCTTGGGTTGTCCTTGGCTTGCATCGGTTACAAAGAATCTTTTATCTTTTAACAAAAGAACCAGTCAACCTTTAGGAACCCTTCCTTAGTTTCCTATAACTTTGGGAGGTAAAACTATCTTTATTGATGTCATGGTAGTCCGAGACCCCTTAGATTTCACTTTACTCCTTGGGCGGGATTATGTCTATTCCATGAAAGCTATTGTGTCCACTCTTTTCTATGTGATATCTTTCCCTCACGATGGAAGAATTGTGACTATTAATCAACTTTCATTCATCGGTCTTGACTGCTTTACCTCCTTGAATGGTTATTATATGAAGAAAGTATTTCCCCCACCACATGTCAATTATGTGGCATTGTCTCCCATGATTTAGAATCCCGATGATTTGGATCCGGTAGTTGACATGGTGACCTCTTCGGTAGGGTTATTGGAGCTTGATCTCCTTACCCCTGTCGTGACCCTCGACATGTGTTACTTCCAGAGGCATTTTCTTCCATCCAGTGAAGATATCTTAGAAGCCATGACCGATTTTTGTCCCTTGACATGCTGTCCTTCCAGAGCGTTATTCTCTTGGAAGCCATGATCAAGAAGAGTCTACGAGCATAGTTTTTCTTCTTTGTAGAAAGCTCATTAAAAAATGAAACATAGGTTACGAGCATAGTTTTCTTCTCTGTAGCAAGCTCATTAAAAAATGAAACAGAAGTCACGAGCATAGTTTCGCTTCTTTGTGGCAAGCTCGTTCAAAAATGAAATAGAGGCCTTGTGCATAGTCTTCCTCTCTACAACAATCTCGTTAAAAAATGAAACAAAATCTTTGAGAATAGTTTTCCTCTCTGTAACAAGCTCGTTAAAAAATGAAACAACAATCTGGGGATTGAACCTGGAGCCCTGAGCATAGTTCTTTTTCTGTGTCAAGCTCGTTAAAAAATGAAATAGTCACCTCTCCTATTAGGTCGAGTCTTTTGCCAGATCTCATAGATGTCGAGTCGAGTCTTTCGTTATCTCTCATATTTGAACCTTCATTTCATCCACCTGTATCCTTTTTCTCCGTCTAGTCGAGAAATTGGTGACAACCTCACAATCGGTGAATGAATTGAAGCTTGGAGGGAATGTCTCCAGCCTTTGATGATCATTCTGGAGTTAAGCCACTAGCTTTCAAACTCGGGGCATACCGAGCTTAGTCTTTGTTCTTTCTCATGCTCGTAAATACATGAGAATGCAACCGGGTAACATTTTATATCTTTTTTGGACCTGCATGGATATAGGAAAAAGGAACCCCCTGGAGTCGTCTTTGAGCTCTTTTAAGACTCTCTAAACATGAAAAGATTGTTGAATGATCTTGATTCCTTTCCCAGTCGTTAAAAGGTTTGAAAGGGCATCTTTTGAGTGATAATTTATCTCTTTTTCGGCCTCGCAAGACTAACATTATGAAAAAGGAAAACATTGGAGTCATCTTTAAGTTGTTTTCAGACTCTATAAATATGAAAAACCACAGAGCTTACCTTCTCTGGATTCGTTAAACGATCATACATTGAAGGGCCCATATGGGACCGAACCCTTACTTCTTCTAGTTTGCTAAACAAAGGAAGAGGGACTTACTGAAGTTGAGTCATATCAAGTATGTGTTACCCTCCTCGAGCTTGTTAAATTAAAAAGAGGTACTCGTCTATCTGGATGGGGGAAAAATTGAAAGAAGCAAGCCAAGCAGTTTTTGAGAACACTACTAGTAACTCTTATGGCCGCCCTTGAACATGACACTTTGTCTTTGCATGCATTTTAATCTGCTGAACCTCTGCACTGAGCCAATCCTTTGAGTTTCTTTTACTCCTTTGGGTCACCTGACGAAAGTCACAACATCCACTGCATTATCAATTTTTGGTCCATGTCATGTTTTTGCTGATGTGCCTCAGTGTTCAAGGGAAGTGTCTGCCTCAAGAGTTATCCATCACAAATATCTTGTTTCAATACCCATGTCGGTCCATGTTCATTTGATATACCAATTACATCTCTGTGTCCGTTTCGTGTCATTGATGGGGGATACATCAAGGCCCTCCTTCGATGAGTCTATTCATGTCGACTTCAACACATTATCCAGGAACTAGACTTAGAAACTAGTTAGTACCTTGGGACCTACATGCCTCAATGGAAGGCCTCCTCGTGTCCGAAAGTGGGTTTACATCATTGACCTCTGATCAGATGATTCCATGGATGTTCAAATTTAGCTCATTCATTCACATTCATTGGAATGTACTAGATTACCTTGGGAATCATTGACATCAATGGTAATATCCCTCGCGCTTGTTAACGGTTTACATCATTGACCAGTAATCACGTGGTTTCTGCCATGTTCGACATCAGGACATCTATTCACATGGTTAGATTCATACTACATTGGGATCGGTAAGAAGACCCTGGGTTGACTCATCACTCTTATATGTACTTTTCCAAGGTTGCAAAGGAGTTCTTTTTGAACCATGACACATATACTATTACATAGATCCACTTTGTATTGGTCGTGGCTATGTCTTGTCATCTCGTAGATCCACTATGTATTCTTTGTGGCTACGATCAGTTCAAGTCATAGGAGTATAGATCCACATTGTATCTGTAGTGGATATACCATTTTTTCAATATAATTATGGATCCGCAGTGTATTTTATGGTGGCCATACCTAAAAAGTCTTTATCACTCAAGCATAGGTATGCCTGCCTTGGGTTTTGAAACATGTCATAATATTCTTTTGATGGTTGTGTGAAACTTTTTTCAGTTTCTCTGCATCCATAACCTTACTCAAAAAAGTCTACAAAGTACTTCATTCATCATCATCTTCTAACTTCATACTTTGGGGGGCAATATGTTACACCTCAAAATTACTCACTTCGATAATGTCGCAAGTGTCATCATTATGAGTGTTGTAAGTGTCGCATCTTGTCCACAAGTGTCGCATATTGACTATAAGTGTTGCAAGTGTCAAAAACAATATGTTTCCATATTGACTATGTCATACCCATAACGACATCATGAAGACACTTAAGACACCTCAAAGGATAGTTTGGAAGAAGGAAAATCACTTGGCAAGAAGTACAAGCCTTTTGCCATTGGTAAAATCACTTAAAATTTGATTTTTGTAGAGCGCTCCCCTAATCACTGTTAGGGAGCACTAGCGCACCCTGAACCTCTCTAGGAAGTGTTTGAGCACCCTGTGCACCCCTTTGTGGGAGCGCTACCCTCTTTTAAGAAATTTCTGGGTTTGTTGAGGAGAATTAGGGAAGAATCCCTCAAATATTGAAGGTAGTTGGATTCGAATAGGTGGTCAAGGCATGATCATAAGGGAGATCCTCAACTGAAGGAGAGGAATCCTCAAATCATACCAAATATCTCTCAAGTGGCTGGGACTCTCCAAGGTTATATAAGGACGCCTTCTCATGGTGAAAGGCACAAGGAAGATTGAGAATTATACCTAACTTATGATCTCATAAGAAGGTATTAAGAATGGAGAATTGAGATTGATACCAAACTTATGATCCTGTAAGTGGTATTGGAGAATGACAATTGAGAATTACATCAAAATTATGATCTCATGAGTGATATGTTATCAAGGTAATTAGTGGATATTGATTGAGAAAATGGGTTGGACAAGAAGAACTGGAAGAGGCTGATGCACCTTCATTCAAAGGATTGTAAGTGCTTTTACTAGTTCTCATTAATATAATTAATGCTTGGCCTGTTTCTTTCAAAATTGTACTTGTTCCATATAAGTTTGTCTATAATAGATGGATCTATTTTTGAGCTAATCTCAGTAGAGTAGGAAGTCTTTTGTACCTTTGTTGTTTTGCAGGACCTATCGAGGAGCTCAAGATCGAAGCTCAGCATGGACTTTGCAAGGACAAACATCCTTCATAAGGTACATATCTTTCTCCTTCTCTTTCTTTCAATATTTTGATTAGATCTAAAAGGAAGTCAGTGTCCATGTTAAGCACCTTCTGTCTTGGCCTTAGAATTTTAGAGACCAAGAGGGAATCCACTTGTCTGCAGGGGGATTCACCTACAACACTTTCATCACATGGATTTTCTAGAGTGGATATTTTCTTGGAGACATATTTTCCCTGAGTGGTATCCATAGAGATGTGGGTCCATAAAAAGGGATAACTGGAGAGTGGTACCAATGAAATTATCACTTTGTCTTGGGTATTTTGAGATATATGTCCAATAGTGGTGTGGGTGGGTTTGCAAACAATATTTACTGGAGGGTTGTACCATGATGATCAACTGGGCACAAGGATTTTTTTTGGATAGGTCTCAAATAATGGTGCAAAGAGGATCCAAACTTGTTTTTTATACTCCCACCTAAATATTACTATGCTAACAAACTTCTCAAATTCTCAATATAACAAATTATGTAGGAATTTCATGAACTAGCAACATAGGATAGGGTTTCCAAGGTCTTGAGTGCAAGGGAGAGATAAGTGTTATATCTATTTGATATAGGTGCAAGGTCCAATAATAATATTGAATCAAATATCTTAGGGATCCAACTAAGGAGCATCTACTATGTTGAGACCTCAATACACCCTTTGACATATGAGGTATTTCAATGGGTACAGATTCATTTTCTTTATCATATTTGATTTAGATTTAGATTGATTACAATTGGTGTTAGACTTTCTTTTATGGTTTCAATTAGTCAATTATATTTCAAGACTAAACTAAAGAATTACTCAAAATAGAAGAAGCCAACTAAGTTTCAATTTGGAGCAAAAAGGGGTTGGAACTTGAAAAATTTGCAAAAGAGAAGAAAAATCCACTAAAAACCTTGTTTTCCCTAGTCCCCAATAAGTAATCATGTTAATTGCTGATAATGAATTTGGCATAAGAAACATCCATGCGTAAACATATGAACACATGGACGATTCTACTGATCACCGATGTGTATCGGTCATTGAAGTCAATCGATGCATGTTGTGGAAACTTGAGATGAACCTTCAACCTTGTTGTCATGGATGAACAAATAGGATAAAAAATCTATGACTATTCAATTCAAGCATTTGATCCTGACCATTGACAGATAAAGATAGGGTCCATCTAATTTTGGTTATATGAGAATCCACATCATTCTATGGACATGAACCCCATACTACCATGTCACCCACCACATGGATCTCCGTCTCACCACATCATCTGAGACGTCACATGAGAAATTAATTTTTCCACATCATCTCTCACACATCATCATCCACCTCATCTTGTATGGATCTCTTCATGTCTATTGGTCTTCAAGAGATCCGGTGGAAGTATTGGAAACACATACACTTATGAAATTTTTTTGACGCCGATAAGGTCATCGGTCATTAGAGAAACTTGTTTTCCATTGCAAAATACAAAAGGACAAGCCTCCTCACCAATAGTCGATGCTTCATTATTTTCGATTGTTCTTGTAATGCCCCTTTTTTGAGTCCCCATATTAAATAATGTATTTTTCTTATTTGAAAAAAGTTCGGAGCACCCAAACAATTAAAAGAGGTGGAAGTGCCTAGGAAATGTAATACTTTGATCATTATTAATATGAAAATGCATCACTAGTTGCAAGACAGACAAGGACAAGAGTTATAGGGGGATATGATTCCATGAGAGAGGGGACTAAAGGGGATAAATATTTATATTATATTTTATTTACCCACCTTGGAATTTTAGAGAGAAAGAAGTGGTTAGACAATTTTCTTAGGGGAAAGGCCATGTGGTTCTTGATTTCATGTAATTATATAAGCCTCTCTTGTGGGTTTTTTTGGAGTTCATTCTTGGATTCATTATTTCCTCATTCATTCTTTTTCTTGGTTGGAACATGGGGAAAAATTTCCAAGGAAAAAAAACATTGCTTTGTTGGCTGTAGGAATTACTAGTGTATTCTAGCCATGAATTGGTGCTTGTATTATGAGGTGCATTGGCATGTGATAAACCTTGTTCATAGTTACGAATCCTGAGAGTCCCATCATGGAAATTCTTGACCAGATGCAATGGAACCCCTAGAAATAAGTGGACAACCTAAGGGACTACGTGGTAGTGAAGGGGGTTCATTGTCTTTGGGTGGTGTAGGCTGGAGAGAATAGAGCTCGTGTACTTTGGATTTCTATGTGTTGAGGAACTTGTGAGAGCTTGAGTGTTGACTGGTTTGGGAAGATGAGTGTCTCTCTAGAACCCATCCTTGTGGATTCATAGCCCTAGCTCAAGGGTAACTTGCTATTGAGACTTGGAACATCAACGTATAATGTTGGGTGGAATGTCCTTGGTCTACATCCAGTTGGTGATTGGTTTTGTTTAAGATAAGTGCTCTCTGTCATGGTTTCCTTCTCTTGTATGTTTATTTCCTATGTATATTAATTATTATCTCTATGATATGTACTTATAATGTTCCTTCTTGCTGGTTATTACTATGCATAACACGTTATGAATTATTTTTAAGTCTATCATGAATCTTGATTAATGCATGTGTGATTATTTCATGCTTCTTTATTAATTAATTATTATCAGAATTTGAAATCAATTATTGAGGTGCGAATTGGAGTAGCGTGGCTAGCCTACTGGTGGCTGGGTATGTTACAAAGTGGTACTAGAGCATTGAGGTTCAAACATTGGGCCTATATGGGCCGAGACAAGTGTGAATTTTGACGATTCATTATTACAGACTTCAATATAAGTGAATTTGAGAAAAATGGTGGAGAACCAGAGTTAAACGCCCAAATTCATGAACAAATTCAAGTTTTAAATAACCCATATTTAATGAGAGGTTCAATGAAGTTGATCTGCAGATTTATAGAGCTAAATTCGACTTGTAATGGTTGAATTTTTTGTTTTGATGGCCCCTGTAGATTTGCAGGAAGTTTGATGAATCGATGAAAAAGATCGCATATGATCTTGAGATCAACGACCTAGCTTCACTTTAATAAATTAAAAAAATTATGATGTTTTATCCATTTTAAAGGTGAAGTAGATCAACAACCAGGATCTATTTTTGACATTTGCAAAGGAATAGAAAATTGATGGTCTAGATTAATTTTCAGCCAATGGGAGGTTGGAGTCGATCAACAACTAGGATTTAAATTCGGAGCTTGGAAAGTAGAGTAGATCGATGGTTGATACTCATAGAAATAGTTGGGTGAAGTTTGTTATATCAATGGTTGAGATCATTTTGAATAATAGATGGATGGCCCAAATTAATCAGAGAATGGTCAGAAATTTTCTAAGTGTTGGAGTTGGCTAAGAGATTATGTCGATGATCGATGGTTAGGTTGGCCAATTTAGAAAGTTTTTCAGTCAATCAAAGGGAATTTCTGATGGTGGAGGACCAATGGTCGGGCATTGGCCAATTTAGTGAATTTTTTCGACCGAACAATTGAAAAATCCATCGGGCCGATGGTCAGGGGTTGACCGAATTGACCAAGTGTCGGGTTAAGAGAAACAACCAACGACCGATGAAGGAATGTGGGTGATGATGTGTCATGCCACGTCAACATACACTTGTCATGCCATGTTAAAATCCACATGTCATTCCACATCAACCAAAGTTTCATATTAGAGTCTATGTGTCATGCCATGTTATCATCCATGTGTCATGCCACATCAACAGTTTCCATGTCAACCAAGAGAAATGACCGATGACTGATGGTCAGGTCGGTTGAATTGGGGAAGTGGTTTTGTAAGTCAACATGAACAACTGATCGCTGATGGGACGATGGTTGGGTTGAAGGAATTAGTAAGGAGTTTCATCTTCCAATGAGAATCGTTGATGACTGATGGTCGGGTTGGCTGGTTCAGATATGTGTTGAGATCAATTACCAAGGATAAGGGATGGAAGTCAATGGTCGGGTCGACAATTTAGGTAGTTAGGTAAATCAATGACTTATATCTCACCCAATTTTGAGATAGACGGTGCATATTTCCACGTAGGAAAGATTATCGAATTGAGATGAAATTTCTGGGTTTTGTTCGCAGAGAGGAGATCTACAAAAGTGCTAGAGAGGGCCATTTTCCATTTCTTCTTGGATTTGTCAGAAGTTTCTCTAGTTCATGACATATTTTCTTCTACAATTGACAAAATTTCCTAGCATATATTTCTCATACAAAAGTTTATCTATTTGCTGACATATTTTCTTCTACAGTTGACAAAAATTGTCCTTAATAAAATTACACTAGAGGATAAAATGCACAAATGGGGTGAAAATGGATTTTTCAGGAAGCCATAAATTTCATCTCAGAGATCAGAATGAGGCATGAGTATAGTCGTTAGAAATACGATTCATAGAAGAATAATCTAGAATTATTAAAATTTGGAGAATTATGATACAATTCTTTATGAGTTGAGTAGAAAAAGGACCTTTAGCATTAATTGATAAATTTTTATTATATGCATAATTCTAACAAAAATAGTTTCTTTAACATTTTGAAGAATCAAGGGATATCAACCTATCATTTCAATATAAGAGTGTAGATTTGGGAAATGGAGGAAGGAAAGGGATCCTTCAATCATGATAAATAAGCCAAAGGTCAAAATATCAGTGTTTGTAATGCAAAGACAGAATCAAATGGGCACATGAGAAAAGGAGAGAAATAAATATTAATAGAGACCATGAGAAGCTTGAGAATAGAAGTGTAAATTTACGAAGAAAAAAATGATAAGATGATGAGAGAACAAAATAAAATAAATGCTTAGATGATGCAAAGCCTAAATCTATTGCATAGGAAAGCAAATAATGGATCGGGCTCAATATAGGAGGAAGAAGGAAAACAACATGAAAGAAGAGATAACTACAAAATATTTGGTCATTCAATAAGTGTTAGAAGAACTCATAGACATCACTCACCTCCTTAATCGATAAGGATTTTTTTGCATTTGAAGATTCCATAAGAAGTTTAGAAGTATGTCCTGTTAGGCACCAAAGAAGAAGACATGGATTGGATAGTTTGCAAGGAGATATGAGGAATCTTAGGCCAACAACCTTTGATGGTGAAAGAGAAAGGGAAGATGATGTTAAAGCCCAGTTTCTTGCAATTAGAAAGTATTTTCAGTTGCACAATTACTCATCTAACTTAGGAGCTAGAATTATCACATACCATTTGCATGGAAAAACTACTATGTGGTGGGATCAATTGAAGAAAGTTGAACACATTAATGAGATCAGGATCACTTAGAAGTAGTTCAAGAGATATTTTCAGGAGCATCTTTCAGAGAACTTTTATGACAAGAATAAGCAAGAGTTCTTTGAACTCATGTTGGGGAAGCATGACCATGGAATAATATGAAAATAATTTCTTGGGATTGCCGATGTATGTGGGGTTTATCAAGGATGAGAAGGTGAAGATACAAAGGTTTTTGAGTGGACCTCCATCCTTTTATAAACATAATATTCAATATGATGATCCTATTACTTTGACAGAGACCATTAGAAAGGATAAGTACCTGTATGACCAAGGAAAAATCATAGAATATTGGAAGGACAAGAATAAAGATAAGTATGATTAGGTAAGGAAGGGATTCAAACCCCCTTTCAACAAAAAAAACCCTAATAAAAATCAACAAGATCATCCTACTAAGGATGAATCCAAGAGAGAAGACTCTTGGGAAAAAAGGGAAGACCATAAATCAAATGTTGGGGATGAAATGAAGATCACATGTACACAGATTGTGCTCATAGATAAGACAAAATGAAGACCATTCACAAAATCCAAGAGGTTACAACTGTAGAAGACATGGGGAGAAGTATTCAAAGAATATGTGTAGCCTTAGAAGGTCGACAAGTAGAATACCAATCCAATATGATAGAAGTGGAAGGTAAGATCATTAATCAACCTGTTGCTATTTTAATTGATTCAGGATCAAACCATTGTTACATTGATCCTAAAATAGTGGATACATTACATTTGGAGAAAAGTAATCTTGAAAATTCAAGTTTGGTTCAACTAGCCACTAGAACCAAAATGAGGATCAATGATATGGCCATAGGTTGTCCAATAAGTATTAATGGAGTGAATATTAATTCTGACCTAAATATCATACCATTGGGATCTTATGATATCCTAATTGGAATGGATTGGTTGGACAAGCATCATGCTGTCCTAGATTGTCATAACAAGACATTTATATGTCTCTATGAAGAAGGAAAACAAAGCACTGTGAAAGGAATTCCAAGACCCATATCTATAAGGGAGATTTCAGCCTTACAACTGAAGATATGTTTCAGGAAAGGATGTCCATTGTATGCAACTCATGTGGATGAGCCATAAAAGACAAAGGAGCCAAGCCTTGAAGACTTTTCAGTATTGCAAGAGTTTGAATATGTATTTCAAGAAATACCAAGATTTCCACCAAAGAGGGAAATACATTTCTCTATTGATTTAGTACCAGAAGCTTCCCAAGAATAAAAAAATCCTCATAGAATGAGTACACCAGAATGAAAATAGTTAAAAATGTAGTTGTAATAATTGTTGAAGAAAGGGCACATACGACCAAGTGTTTCACCTTGGGGAGCACTGCCACTCTTTGTCAGAAAGAAGGATGGAACATTGAGGCTATGTATTGGCTTTAGACAGCTGAATAAATCCACTATGAAGAACACATACCATCTACCCAGAAGGATGGAATATTGAGGCTATGTATTGGCTTTAGACAGCTGAATAAATCTACTGTGAAGAACACATACCCTCTACCCATAATTGATGACCTCTTTGACCATCTAAGAGGAGAAAATAAATTTTCAAAGATAGACTTCAGATCAGGATACCACCAAGTAAGAATCAAGGAAGAATACATCAATAAGATAACCTTTAGAACCATGTATGGACATTATGAATTTTCATTGGTTCCATTTGGACTGACTAATGCACCAATTGTATTTGTGTGCTTAATGAATGACATATTTAGAAACTATCTAGATAAGTTTGTCATTGCATTCTTGGATGACATACTTATTTATTCTAAGTATGAGGAAGAGCATTAACATCACTTGAGGTTGGTGTTTCAAGTACTAAGGGAACATCAACTTTATGCCAAGCTTATTAAGTGTTCTTTTCACCAAGAATATATCCATTATTTGGGGAACATTGTTTCATAAGAAGGTACAACTGTAGATCCATAGAATATTGAAGCCACTAGAGGATGGCCAACGCCAAAGAATATTTCATAAATCATATCTTTTATGGGATTATCCATATACTATAGGATATTTATAGAAGAGATCTCTAAGATTACTAATCCCATCACTTATTTACAAAATAAGGGAATAAAATTTGAATGGACAACAAAGTGTGAAGAGAACTTTAATTTGATGAAAGAATTAATCACTAGTGCACCTATTTTAAATATTGCTGACACAAAGGAGAATTTTTTGGTATGTATATATGCATGCAAAGAAGGAATTGGTGGAGTCCTCACTCAAAATGGACATGTCATTAGTTATGATTTCAGAAATCTTAAATAACATGAGATGAATTATGCCATACATGATTTGGAGATTTCTGCCATAGTTCATGCATTGAATATGTGGAGGCATTATCTCATGGGATTTATTTTAAACTAAGGGCAAACGATAGTGGTTTGAAATATATTTTTGAACAACCAACTTTGTGTTGATGATTATAGCTGCATGCGACATTCTCCAGGACACAGTCTGATTGAGTCGACCTGAGAGAGATCCCATGAGACGAGAGTGTGGTTCCAATATGAGACATAACTGGAACATAGTGATGGCCTCCTCCTTATAGAGAGTTGAGAAGAACTCCAGATGATTCTACTATGTAACGCAATGAGAAAGGAGATTTGCTGAGTTGGACGTGCCTATGGCTGAGCACAAGGTGACCGTGTGAATTCCCATAGAGCTGGGTGCATCGTCATGAAACATAGATGAAGATGATGTATTAGCCTCCTCTGAGAAGAGAATTGAGATGATGAACTCCAGATGAATCTCCTTTATAATGCAGTGGGAAAACATATCTGTTGAGTGGACATGCTTGTGGACGAGCACAGGTGAACGTGATCCTAGTGGCTGAGCACTAGTGAGAGTGGTTTTCCTGTGTAATGAAGTGAGATAGAGTTATGGACATCCCTAAGGATGTGCCCCTAGTGGTTGAGAACTAGTGGGTGTATGATATCCCTTGATATATTGTTCAAGATTCAGACCTGCCTGTAACCCTAATTGTAATGTAAAGGGTACATGTCAGCCTCACCTTAATGTAATTGATAATTAATGTAAAATATAATTAATCTGGTTAATATTAATTATATTGTGAGATATAGAGGTCGGCCCTGTTGTGCCAATAGACACTTATGTTGACAGGTCAAGTCTAATATAAGTAAAGGTAAATTCCCCATTGAGGAATCATATCTTTTGTGTGAGTTTGGAAATTTCAGCAAGTACATCTTCTTGGGAAAGTGCGCACCTGTCTTGGGTGCTAGTATTCTAGGGTTTGCAAGCACCCTTTTGTGTGCTAGATTTTCTTGGTGGTGAAGGTATTTCTCTTGAATAATATAACAAAGGATTTGGATGGGTTTTATTCCCTTGTTGAGAAGGGTTTCCCAGGATACTTCTTGTGTACTTGTGCTTGGTGTTTCTTCTTGTGATCTTGGTTTCTGCAACATAATTGGTTATGGCTTAAGTAAAATGTTAAAATGGAATGAACTTCATGCTTAAACCTTGTCTATTGAAAAATCAACACTTTGAATGCTAAGATGACAAGATGGCTGGAATTTTTAAGTGAGCATGAATTTGACATCGATCATATAAAAGGAAGATAA